>JAHWFO010033869.1:308742-326209 GCA_023313115.1 Rhysida immarginata
TCAGAGAGCTTGCTGAAGAGTGTGGGATAGCAGTTGGATCATGTCATGAGATTTTGACCGAAAAATTGAAGATGCACCGTGTTGCTGCGAAATTTGTTCCACGCCTGATGACGGACGACCAAAAAGCCCATCGCGTTCAGGTTTGTCAGGAATTGCTTGAACGCTCAGAAGATGATGAAAACTTCTTGTCGAAGATCATAACAGGTGATGAATCTTGGGTGTACGGTTATGATATCGAAACAAAGGTTCAATCATCCCAGTGGGTGGGTGAGACATCTCCCAGACCAAAAAAAGCTCGCCAAGTTCGTTCCAATGTGAAAGTGATGTTGATAGTTTTTTTTGATGCCCAGGGTGTAGTCCACCACGAGTACCTCCCCCAAGGCTCCACAGTGAACCAGATTTACTACATCGAAGTTCTCAAACGTCTGCGGGATGCTATCCGGCGGAAAAGGCCAGAAATGTAGACGAGTGGTGACTGGTTGTTTCATCACGACAACGCTCCAGCCCATTCAGCCCTCAGAACTCGAGAGTTTTTGGCCAAACACTCGATCACTGTTCTTCCTCACCCACCCTACTCACCTGATCTCGCTCCTTGTGACTTCTTCTTGTTTCCCAAACTCAAAAGACCTTTGAAAGGAAGGAGATTTGAGACGATTCCTGATATAAAGGCAAATGCGATGAAGGCGCTGAAGGACACAAAAGAAGCGTTCCAGGACTGTTTCCAAAAGTGGAAACACCGTTGGGATAAGTGTGTGCGTCGGTGAGGAGAGTACTTTGAAGGGGACCCAGATGTGTAACTTTTGAATAAAGTATATTTTGTTTTATGACGTCAGTCTACGTATTTTTTGAACAGACCTCGTATATATCAAAAATGCACTAAACTCCAAATGTGCACACTCACAGCAATATGCGGTTAATATGACCCACTTGTGAGAGTCCTATGATTCTTCCAATACGACCCATTTAAGAGAGTCATTGGACGCATATGTCAGTAAGAGTTGTTTGACCCGAATTTCTGAGTCTCCATTCTCGGGGTAATTGACACGACTGTGAAAAATTTAAGACTCATTAACGGAATGTTTACTAAACGCGTGTATCATACATATTTATACATTTTCACAGCTACTTACACATTTATGTAGTCATATTTGCACAAATTTACACATGTGTATACACAATATACACAAATTCACATACGGGTATACATCTATTTACACAAGTTTATACTTTTGTATAAAATATTTACACAACGTTACACATATTTAAACACACACGTCCACAAATTTACACACGTGCATACAGGTTTCCATACAGTAATACATGTTCACGCTTATGTACACATCTGTGCAGCCTATTTACACACATTTATACATATATTTGCACAAATTTACACACAATATATATATATATAAGTTTAGACACGAGTATACACCTATTAACACTGGTTTACATACGTGTATATCCTATTTACACAAGTTTACATTTTGTACACATGTGTATAGCATATTAACACATTTATATACACAGGTACACAAATTCACACACGTGTATACTGATATTTACAAAAGTTTACATTTGTATAACGACCTGTATTTGTATTTTATCATCTTTATAGTCAAATTTCGCCAGCAGAAGATAGAACTTCAAGCTTGTAGGCAGAAAAAAGGATTTTAATGATAAATCTGTTGTTAAATTCTAAAATAACGGTCGCCGTGTTCGTAGAGTTGACAGCTCTTGAACGGTAGACAACAATAGGAAGAGAAACGACATCTTTTTAAAATATTTAAACATCAATATTTTTATAAAGTCATTTATTGATTTAACAATACATTCAATTTATAATGTGCAATGCAATAAATTCACCATCACCTAAAAGAATTGCTTTGCACAAAAATCAAGGGAATATTTTTGTTATAACCATTACATCGTTCTCATTATAAATCTGCAAGATTCCTTTTCCATTCCTTTGGGTAGGCTAAATGGAAATTATCACCTATTGCTCATATGAGTATCCTTGGCAATCTGAAATGCAGAAAAAAGGATGAATTCAGATCAGTGATTTACACTCCCAATAATAATAAGGGAAACAGCGACATTTTATATTTTAGTTAATAGTATATTCGACCTCCGTGCTGAAATTAAGTCAGCCACCCTTCTTACTTTCTATAAGGCTCCGATACACAGCTTCCGGTGTTTATATCCATTCTTGCTGCGAGAAACTAGCCATGTTGTTAGCAGTCGATAATAATGAATGCTGTTCAGTGGAAATTTATATCAGATCACAACGAGTAAATAAAAATAATCGCAACAATAATGAATAAGAAAACGTGTTAGCATATAAATTTGGAACTATTAAATAAGTATAATTTTAGAAAAAAGTATAACTTACTTAAATTCCTGTTTTCGTTCAATTTTTCTTGAACTGATAAAATTTGATGGAGCAAGACGAACAACGTTGGAAAATGGCTTATTCAACGTCTGCTTTTTGAGGGAGAATGTTCTCGCACTCAGAGTTAAAGAGACTATCCCTACTGATAGATAGTGTCTAGATAACTTGTCCCATCCATATTCATATTAAAGAGTAGTATTAGTTCTAATAATTTTGTATCAATCTTCTTACTAACACAACCGGCGAAATCGTCCCGTATCGCTATCCGCCATGTTTTCGTAACTCGATTTCGTATCTCTACCGGAAATGTTTCCCATTTCCTATGACGTGGCTCGTAAAGCTGTGTATGGCGCTGTTAGATGAGTCGGGGGTTCGTAAACACTTGAAGATGGATGGTACAACTTATCTACGAAGTACTGTATTCTTATAATCGAGTCAGAGGGCTATAATCTAA
The DNA here is from genome assembly GCA_023313115.1 of Rhysida immarginata. NCBI lineage: Eukaryota > Metazoa > Arthropoda > Chilopoda > Scolopendromorpha > Scolopendridae > Rhysida > Rhysida immarginata. The sequence goes on from JAHWFO010033869.1 coordinate 311,586, forward strand.
TAAAATGAGTCCTACGATCTGGAAATTGCTGTGAGTGCAGAACACATTTTATTAAGCAAGCATAAAACCGGGAATTACGAATAAACATGCAAACAAGTCTAAAAAATTAATAATAAGAGAGAAATAATAATCGAAAATTTTATTATTTTTATGCTAAATAAATTTTATCCACAAGAGATTTTAAATAATGCCGAATTATTGGATAGTAATTTATTATTCAGCCAAATACTGAAGGAGGAGAAAATCAAAGAACTATTAAGCAAAAACAAAAAAATAGAAGAACTATGTAATTAAACATATATTTATAAGATAAGATAATACTATATTTTATATTAATAAAACTACAATGTATAAATAAGATAAATACCACGGTCTATAGATACAATGGTCATCGAGCTCCATTGTTAAAATGAAGCTAAAGTTTCTAGCTCCCGGTAGGGCAGGAACTCTATTGAAAAGTGGCGCTGCATGTACAATCGTCCCAAAAACGCCTGCAGCGCCGCCCTATCGACAGACAGAAACTTTACTTCATTTTCAGTTTCAATGAAAAACCTCTATCGCAGGTCACGGTCGGCCCTGGTGCAATCTATGCGGCATCTGGCGCGATCTGCTTTCCTTAGCTTCTTGAAACAATGGAAAATGGCTGAAGCTCAATGACCATGAATATCTATAGACCGTGATAAATACTAATAATACTATAACCAAATAATGACAACAATATAACCAAAAAACAATGAATAGAAGAAGTATTGTTCAAAATTTAAAAAGAATACCATTGTAAGACATTTAAACATTTCAACTGGAAATACTGATGATGTCCAAAAGGATGAAAATCGATTTTATCTAAACATTAATAAACCATTGTATTGTAAAATGGACGTTATAAAATTATAATTGCTTTTATAAGTTAAACAATATACGGTGATAATTTTTTGACTTACCATAAATCCTCTACTATAATGCGAATTTTTTGGCCTAAAAAAGCACCTAAATTTGCTGGATCGTATTATACAAGAGGATAAATATCAGCCCTCCAACGACGACTGCTGCCGGAGGTGGTTTTGTCCAGAAGGGATTTTGTCCTGATTAAATTACCGTATAATATACATTAATTATATTGCATATACAGTGTCCAGTTCATTATACAATGAATTCATTTTTTATTTGAATTTCTCGTCGCCAACATTTAATACAAAAATAACTCCTCCCAAAGATCGCTACTTCCAAATAGGCCTACTTCAAAACTGCCTCGAACCAAAGCCTACAAGAAAGCTTATGCAGTGAAAATATTAAACTGAATAAAGATTACTTGTTTTTTTTATTAAGAAAATTGATATAAAGTCGATGTGTGAGTGGGAAAGCTTTCCCTATCAATGTAAAGCTTCCAATGGTTTTAATGGGGCAAATGTCCCAAAATGAATTGAATTTTGGTGAATTTAAACTTTATACAATTTTGAACAAAGACAAGAAAGTTCACTTAAATGCATTTTTACATTTCTACATTTTTTAAGATCCAGATTATTTAAAAATAAAGATTTTTTTTCTGTATATTTTTGCACATTTTATTTCTCGCGAGGAGTCAAAAATAGGGATGCATAATACAAGAGGATAGCATTTTTGCTGTTTTTTTGGGCCGAAAAAGTGGAGTCGCATTATACAAGGGGTCGCATTATAGTAGAGGATTTACGGTAATAAACGTTAGAAATTTTGATAGGCGACGTCAGAAAATCTAACATCGATGTTAAACAGCAAAACATCAACTTTTTGTAATTTCTGAGTCCATATATTATGTGGAAATAATAAATGTCCTAGTATATATAGGTGTTCCTTCATTGCAATACATTAACATAAACACTTATTCAATATCAATAGATAATGATTTCCAAATGTTTAAGAGAATCCTAATGAAACATCGATGGTGCAAAAACATTGAAAATTTGATGGTCGAAACTTTTTGAACATCGATACTTTCGGCTACTCCATTTCAGCCATGCATTAATACATGTAAATCTAATCGAGGCATGCAAATAAAAAATTTTCCTAAGAAATTGAGCATGCAAATGTGCAACTTTTTTGTTTTTTTTAGTGTATTTTCTTAAAGGATACGTGCGCATACTGCATTGAATGAATTAAGATAGTTTTTCTTACCCCGAGATAATGCTTTGGATGAATTGCTAAATTATTTTTATAAATGGAACAATTATGTAAGCAAAAAATGAATTGTTAAGAGTAAACAAACCATGATAACAGATTATTTTGTCCAGAACACAGAATAACAATAAAAGATAAAAATTGTCTATTTTTTGTCTTTCTCTGATATTACGAAACTCGGATATTACAAAAAGATTTTTTGTTCCTTAGGATTTCATATTAAAAGGGTTATAGTTTATAAGGTTTGTTGTATTTTCTTCCTTAGAATTCCTTAAGCCCCTACATATTCAAAATGTCCAGCTTCTGCCACAGTACACTCCCAACACTGACGTCGAACAGAGCGACCTACCAACTGGATTGTAGCTAATGGAATATCGTTGATGGGATGGAATGTTCAATCTGATCTCTTAATTCCGTCAGTGTTTGTGGCGTTCACCGTGTTCTTTAAAGTCCCCCAGAGGTAGAAGTCGAGAGGGGTTAAATCGGGAGATCGAGGCGGGAACTCCGTAACACTTCCTCTGTGTTCTATCCATCTGTGATTGAATGTGTGATCGAGGAAAGTTCTCACAGCGACATGAAAGTGGTGTGAAGCCCCTTGCTGGCGGTGGTGTACCAAATTCAACCTTCCAACGTCGTTGAACCTCAACAACATTCTCCACTTTCCAATAATACTTCAGTATCCACTTACATTCATCGAATGAAAGTCTCACCGCCATTTTGGTTTATAAATGAATGAATGACTAACAATAAACGTGTTGCTATGCTTTTCCAGTGCCGTCTGGATCATACACAACAAACCTTATTTCCATCTCATTTCGTTGCTGAGCTATAACATTTCAAAGAGTGTATACATAAATTTGGGATAATGTATATTAAAATACTACAGATACATCAATGACACTCTAATCCTATTTGATAAACGTATCACCAACCCCTCACAATAACCTCTCTTTTCAACTCCTAGAAATCATTTCAGTTCACAACTGAAACAGAATCTGATAGCATCCTCCCCTACCTAGACCTATCATTAACCAAAAAACCTATCCAAAAATCGTTTAGAATTCAGACTCTACTGAAACCTACCACATCTTCCAGTTTTATACATTCATCCTCTAACCACCAATGGTCCCACAAAGTTTTCACTTTCAGGTATTTAATAGACTGAGCATGAAAGCTCTCATTAGACAAAAAAAAAGCCTACAGTGAAGAACTTGAAATTATTAAATACTTTGCAAAGACCAATGGTTACCACCCTTCCATTACTAATGGAAACTAATGCAACAAAGGAAAAATAACACCCATCACCAGAAAAACATCCTCAAAAGAAAAATTGGATCACCCTTATCTTTACAATAATTCCATATATCCATTACCCAAATATTTATCCTCCAAAAATCTAAACGTTTCATTTCGCACGATATGCACAACTCACTCCATCCTCAATCCACCAATCCAATCCCCCGAATACATCAAAATTCGAAAATTCTGGAGTATACCACCTGGATTGCACCATATGTAATAAATTCTATATCAGATTTTCAACTCAAAATTTCTCAGTAAGGCCACGCAAAATAAATTTTATATTTATCGTCTGGTGTTTACGGCGGGCAGTGGGTTTTTTTTTTTTTGTTTTTTTTTTTTTTTCGGCCAAAAAAAAATTCTTCGAATTCAATGACAAATCGCTATATTTTACGTTTTCAAGGCAAATAAGAACACCCGAATGTATTAGAGCTTACAACGTGACCTAGTGCAGAAATATACATATATTAAATTCCAAAAGTATTTGTCTCCATTTTTCCGAAACATACACAACACTGTTACTGTCCAAGACTATCGGTTTAATATTTTTAAAAGGGGAAAAATGCGTTTACTGGTTTTCCCTTTGATATAAAATAAACACGAAGTCTTGGACAAGAATTGTGCATATTTCTGAAAATATAAGGTCATTAAATACTTTTATAACATATATTAAGCATTTTAAAGGTATACTGCTTAGCATTTAAAACTATATTCTTTTAAAACATTTACTTAACTTTAATATCATAATACTCTGTATATAGTTTAATAAAAGCAACCGCCAATAATTTTGTACCGTTTATTTTTCCTTTTAAAAAGCCGGATGGCTCAGGATAAAAATTAAGTACAGTTCCACTTTTATTGTTTTACAAATTATACTGGGTTTATAAACCTAAAATTAAACTAGCCATGTAAAAAACTTGTACTGGGTTTTATCCAAAAGTTCATGCGATGTCTGCAAGTACTGAAGTTCGTGATAATGAAATTTGGGGCTCTTTTGGGCAAAAATTTTGTTCACAGTTCGTTTTATCCTAAATTTGTTATTTCCGAATTTAATAGCATAGATTTCAATTGGCCTTTTCAGGGACCCAAAAAATAATTCATAATAACGAGGTGTTCGTCTTAATCGAGTTCGTTATCAATAACGAGATTTTACTGTAAATATTTCCACCCATAGGTATAAAAGGACTAGACAAAGTGTTGTATATCTCTGTAGTAAAAATGCTCGCCTTAACATCTATCCACACAGTTAGTGTTCAGTCCAAAACCGATTCATGGAAACCGTGAATCAATCGAAGAAACCATGACGGATTGCTCATACTGTAGAATCAGCCTAACTCGATTCGATTTTCATCATTACACTTGTGTGTCATATGTTCAGTACATTTTGCTTACAAATTTTTTTGTATGGATGGAAAGTAGGGCGGGCGGATATTTTGTTTTTAAAGAGAAAAAAAATATTTTAAAAACTGCAAAATTCCAGGCAGGCGGGGACGATAAACGTAGAATTTATTTTGCGTGGCCTAAGATACAAAGAACACAGTGCATCATTCAAAAGTCAAAACAATAAATCCACCTCCACGAACCACCTTATTGAAACAGGACATCCCATCGAAGAAAGCATGACCATCCTACACAACTCCTATGATCTCTTTAAAATCAAAATTCTAGAAAGTATCAAAACTTACAAAGCCTTCTATAAATGAATTTAACCATTAATTATACAGTATGCACCAGAAGTAACTTCCAGATTTTAAATGCAAATAACAAAGCAATAATGGAAGTAATTCAAAATTTTATTTCACAATATTAGTTGGAAGAACAATATTTACCATTTAGTTTTGAAAATAATATATTCTTCTTATGTTCCCGGCTTTCATTTATACAGATGTACCTTCAGGTAACCTTGTTGAAAGAAATTGCAAGACGCGGGATCGCCAAAGCGTGCTGACCTTTTGAATGTCATCTCGCAAGGAGATCAACCGCTATTGAACGATATTGTTTTCAAAACTAAATGATAGTGCATGTGTATATTATCCCATATATTTGTGTATCATTAACTATTGTTTCCTAACCACCCATTGTTGTATATCAAAACTCATCGTAAACAACATCTTTACATTGTAAATAACATCTTTATTTCAAATTTTAAAAAACAGCTTCTATTATTATCTTCATCACAACCTGAAGAAACCAGATAAAAAAAAGGCGAAACTGGGCTGTTAATTATTTTTTCTAGTAAATATATATTGTCTTTTTCATTAAACAACACAATACAAGGACTTTTCCCAATTATACTTTGCTGAATAAAATTTTAAATTTGTCCTGGTTTTATTATCAGATCATTAAATGCAATTTTTCATATTATGCAGTAATGATTTTTTAACTTTTATTTTGCATAATGTCAGTGTTGCATCTAGGCTGGAATAGAAGGGCGCAGCGCCCTGCCCTTTTGCAACGCACCCTGCCCTTTCTGAGCTCATCTTGGCCTTTTTTGTTGGATTTATCTAAACTAACCATTATAATGTGCATTTATGTGTCTGACTTGCCCTACTTTCTGACCAAATGTGCCCTAATTATTGTTCATTTCCCTGCCCTGCCAATTTGCTAGATGCAACTTTGAATGTGCGTATTATATACCGAAAATTATGGAAAGTTTCTTTCCATAAATTGATCATTTGAAAGAATCTCAATGCTGTTTGTGGCCAGGGCATTATAAAGCTTGATCATGCTCTCCCAATCCTGTCTGTGTACTGTGTTTTTAGGTTGCTATCATACTTTATTTATGTATTATCCTTTATGAGAAATTTTGGATTTACAGAATATTCATAAGTATGTACATTTCATGTAAATTATATGATAATGTCTATATTCTGTTAAATAATACCTTTAATGATTTTACTTACTTTTCCCTTCATCTTAACATGAATCATTCCAAATATAATAATATTTTTTAAATTTTTGCCATTACAGTGGTGAGGGAAGCCACCAATCCGGTAATAGCGAGGATCGTACTCCAAGTGCCATGGCGCGGGCTGTAACTGTGCATGCTGATACCAACAAAGTTATGTATTTCGCATAACTAATACCAACATCTAGGTTTCAAGAAAATGTTAAAGCTTGTGGTAAAATTTTGATAAACTAAATTTTTTCCATTTGTTGTAGAAAGTGTGGCAGAATCTTTTTAAAAAAGTGGGAAATTTCATCTCAATATTAAATCTTGATAAAAATTTGACAAAAACTACAAAAAAACAAAAACTAAAAAAAACCAAAAAAAATTGTTATCCCGAGACCAAATAGTGAAATTTTTTCTGTTTTCTTTGTAAAGTCTGCACGATGGTTACAGAGAAAATGTGAAAAAAATTAAAGAAGTTATTCTAGGGTTTTTCCATCATTGAATACTATCATCCAAAAGTTTTCAAAAGCCAAGTTTCATTATTTTATATTATGGTTGCTAGAAATAAGATCATCTACTGTTTTGGTTATGTTTTAACCTTCAAGTTTGTTTCATGACTTTTTAAATAAGAAATCGATGTCATCTTTTAGTGTGGTGATTTTTTTTTATTTTTTTTTTATATTGATTATGACGATAATTCATTGCTAAGTTTTATTTCTTTATTCTCATCATGAAATGAAAAAAAAAAATATGTAAATGTGTAAGAAAGGCCTACAAAGTGTTTTGTAATTTAGAATGGAAAATGCATTTAAACAATTAATCTAATTTATTTTAAACCAACTTGTTGACAGCTATAGCCTGAAGTGCTGCTGTTGATGAAAGTCTTTTTTTTTTTTATTGTACATATATTCCACTTTTTAAATGCCAGTGATGATGATACTGATGATAAAGTTGTTTTTATCAATGTGATTAAAATAAATAAATAAAAGAAACTGAAGGAAGGACAATGAGCAGGAAGAAGAATATTTTTTAAAGTCATCTTAATTTTAAAGACAGCCTTTAAAAAAGTTTTCATGAGGAACCAGAGTACAAATGAATTTTTAATGAAGCAAATTAATAATTTTTCTATCCATTTAGATGGAAATTTAACATCCAGTATTTTGTTGTAATTTTGATTTTTGTTTTTTTTTAATTAAAGTTTTCTGTTGTAAATTTTTTTTTTTTATTTATCTCTTTAGTGAAACAACATTTGTCATCAAAAATATTGATTATTATTATTATTATTATTATTATTATTATTATTATTATTATTATTGTTCTTGTTATTACCGAATCAAGCAGATTTTAAAATTTTTAAAATGCATTTTTAAAAAGGGGAAAGAACATTTTTTTTCTCTTTCCTTTATTATTATCATCATTTTTTTTTTTAATTTTCATTTAATTGTTGGAAGTGAACCTTCTGTGTATGACAATGCATTTTTTAGATGTAGAAAATTATTTTTTACTAAGAAATTGTTCTTTATATATAATACATAAATATATATATATAAATATATACATATTGTGAGGGGTTATATTATACATAAAATGTAAAATGTGTATCAATTGAAAAAAAAAATCATAAATGAACCATCAAACTGATTTTTTTCCTTCTTGTCTTTAGTTGAAGTTTATTTATTTCTTTTTAATCTGTTACAGGAAAGTTTGCCATTAATAATTATTGTCATGTGCACTTTATATATAAACATGCTATAAAAAATATTCAATTATGTTTGGAATTGATTAAGAAGGATAAAAACCTATACACAATATATAAACATTTTTTGGAGGGTTAAGTTAGAAATTTAAGTTAGATGATACAATTACTAAAACATTCCCACACAGATACAATTAAAGTTGGGGTTAAGATCTGTAGGAAAAGATATTATTATTGCTTCAACAAGAACACCGTTTATGCATTTTTTAAAGGAGCTTGTTTTCTATTGGCTAACATTTACTAAAGAACAGATCAATGAAAACCAATTTAAGACACTTTAGTATTAATGTTCAGTCTAAAGACATACGATTGTTTTTATCAATGGGAAAAAAAAACCCTACAGATGCAGTGATCCTGTACATATCGGGAAGAAAATATGATCTTAATATGAAGTGATCTATGCTGTAAAGTTATACTAAAGATTTCATATTGTAAGTATCACAGCTACAGGTTTTCCAGTTTTCTTATACTAAAGACCGAAAGAATTGCATGTGTAATAAAGTTATGATAAATCATTTGCCTCTTAGTGATTTGTTTTTTGTCTGATTAAGTCAAATGGGGTTTTTATTCAAATATTTGTTCAATTATGTACAATAAATAAAAAGATTGGGTTAGCTTGCTACATGTAAAAATTAAAATAATAGCATATTTGTTGGTGGAGAAAAATACATTTAAATGACCAGAATCATGAAAAGAAAACCATTAAAAATTGTCATTATGAATAAACAAAATCAGATTCATGACCAGATTTATAAGAAAATCTTTTCTTTTCTTTTGAATGACCAGAATTATGAGAAGAAAGATTATTTGAAAAGTTTCATAACTGATTTAAAAAGAAAAGAAGAAATCAGATAGTTAAATTTTTTTGCTTAAATTGGAAGCTGATTTTTCTTTTGTGAATTTTTTTTTAATAAACACACAATACTTATAAATGGTAAAACTTCACCTGTACTTATCATCTTCATACCTCATAATGTTGTTCAGAAAAACGTTTTTTGCTATTTATTGTAGAATTTTTCCATTGTTAAAGTTGAAAAGGTGAAAAAAATTACTGTTGAAGCATCATTATGAGAGTAATATTTATATATAAATATATTAAAAAAATCTCTTATCATATCTTTTATTTGAATAAATGAAATTCTTTGTTAATAAAAGTTTTTTAAAAAGGAATTTGATTTCTATTGCATATGACTATTGCGTTTCTAGGTACCGGTAAATAATTTAAAATTACTTTATAAATGCTGTCATAAAAATTCATTTAATTAAAAATTCAGTAAACCTCCAACTTCAAAAAATATTTTTCCTCTACACTGAATGTTGTAATGTTTGCTTGCACTGACATTAAAATTCATACATTCACACACACAACATTCATATTCACAATCAGACATTCACAGGCAAAAACATACACTCAATATGTGGAGTGCATTAAGAAATGTCAGTGTTCATCCATAAGGTTGCCATTTGCTTTTAATTTGTCAGTCTGCTCTTCTATATAGGTTTAATTTGTTATTTTATTTCTGATGAAATAGAACTTACTGTTTAAACTTTAAAAATGGTTAAAATGAAGCAAATGCTTTATATATTAAAATGCAATATTCTCTTGAGGTTTTTTTTTATTTGTTTGTTTTTAGTGCTAATGTGCAATAGATGAGGTGATAATGCAGGCGATAATAATTAAATGGAATCTTCTTGAGAATTTTGATACAGTCACTGCCAATATTTCCTTAAGAAGTGCTTCCCCCTACTTTAATTTTCATCCACATTTTCCTTTAAATTAAGCAGTCATGTGGGTTTTTATTTTTATTTTTTTAAAGCATAATTTCAGTTTGGGTTATCACCTAAATTTGTCTACTTTAGAAAATAAGAACAAAATAATATGGAAAACACATTTCAAGTGCTGCAGCCTTAATACAGCATATATGTTAAGAAAAATAGAGTATGATGGCTATAGAGTGCATGTCAGTTAACTTCCATATAGGCTTAACTGCTGTGAATATTCCGTTAAATATTTAAAGCACTAATTGCACTTAAATTTGATATTTATGTTCTTTTCCACTTTTATTTATTTTTCCATTTTCAAAGCTGTGATTTATTTATTTGTATTTATTAAATGATAAAGATTATGATCAGCAATTACCCTCCCCTCCCATTTTTTGCAGTTGCATGCATGGGTGATAGGTTATTTAAAAACTGTATTCCTTGTTCATATAATAGCATTTCAAACTATTAAACTGCTGAAATATTTGTGAAACTTAGAAAATGTGAGAACAATTTCTACTTTTACCCTCTTCTCTTTACCTTTTTTTAAGCTGAATTCTTGAAAATTTACTTTTTAGATTTACATTAGAACAAAAAGATAAAATTTGTTTTCAACTCATTAAAAATAAAAATTAAAAAAATATATATAATAAATTAAATAATTTTGATAACTCTATTGGCAGTTTTACAAACGATTTCTAGTTTTCTCAGATAAATGAGAAATTGTATATTGCATTGTAACAATATCCCAATCTTCATCATCAGTGAAAGGATGACTGGGTAAATTGTTTTTACATATAGCCACTGATCCCAATATCAACTTTATAATAAAAGCTTTGTTAACTCAATATAAAACAAGAATATTACAAGCATTAGGCATTTATTTCAGAAGTTAGTATGATTTAGTTAGTCATATGTGGACTGACAGGCAGTTAATTCCAAGTAAAAAACCAAAAGTGAAAAGAATACTCATTACAGAGGGGGGCAGGGGGGATAAAAATTTAATACTTTAGAATGGGAAATAGGACCTTAGACTTTTCACCATATTAAATTATAAGGCTAAATAATAAATTTCAAGGCTTTGTCAGGTTCTTTTTAATAAAATAGACTAAAGATTTAAATAATTTTAAAAATTAATCTGAATTTTTTGAATAATTGTATATGCAATTTAAATTCTTTATTTTCATGACCCAAAAGTCAAAAAGGGGTTTCAATATTTAATATCTCGTTTAATTTTTGTTAAAAAAATTGTGACATTTTAGTAGGTTAAAGAAAAAGGATGTGGGATTTCTTTTTCCTAGGCGTGAAAGATGACATCTTTTAAAAGGCACCCATTCTCCAGTTTGCATAAATGTGCTCTTTCTAAGGGGTTTTCCAAAACAGCCTTTAACGTTTGTGGCTTCTGTGATCTAATTTCTGTTCTAATGTTATTTTTAAGATCTACAATTGTTTCAGGCTTTTTGACATACTCTCAACCCTTAAGCTAGCCCCATAGTAAAAAGTCTGGAGTGATTAGATTTGTAGATGGACAATTTATCTCTGACAAATCAAGAAATTAATTTTGATAATAAAATTTCACAATATGTGTTCACTGTTCAGTAGCATACTTTTCCATGCTTAAATTTTCAGATCTTCTTTATGTAAATCTGAAATAAAATAAAAATCAAGTAATTATTTAAAAAGTTATTAAATATTGAAACCCCTTTGTGACTTTTGGGCCACCCTGCATAATTTCACCTCCCTGTCATTTTTTAAATTCAATAACAGTAGTTTTCAATTCTAACTAACTGAGTAGCATTAATGTGAAAATTGCTGTAGTAACATTATCCCCTTAAGTGAATTTTCAAAATTATTCCCAGTGTAATTGAAAGTGAAAATAAAATCAGTCAATTGGTTTTAGATTATAGAGAGAAACAGTTAAATTACGGTAAAGCCTGTCTGTGTGATTTACTTTCAAGGCAAGTTAAAGGTGTAGACCAGCTAAAATATAAACAAGAAAATTGCGCTTTGTATTTAATATTATAATTTTCTTATTAATGTGTAAGAAAGGAACTTTTCAATAATAAATTTACTGTATACTAAATGAAATATAGAAAAAACTTAAATGTCATATCTATATTAGGAAGCTGCTTTCAGTCATTTTAGTTGTTTTGTCTTTGATTTTGTCAAGAAATTGAAGGAATTTTTTTTTCTTGAAATTCCTTTTTCTCATTCATTTTAATATTAAGTTTAAAAGGGGTAACATAATTTGAGACTTGTGATGGCAAAGATTCACCTGTCTTTTCACATTATTCTGCAGCAGAAGTAATTCTTTATCAAGAATACCCTAACCATTATAATCACACCACAAGCATATGATCTTCTAATGATAGAGAAGCAGAAACAACAATCAAAAACAAAAATCAAAAAAGAAACCACTGTCTCAGATTTATCTAATTGTCTGACTGAAACATAACTCAGGCAGTGAATATTAATGAACTTAAATGAACTTAAGTATTCACTTAAATGCCTTAGTCATACTTTTTTAATCAGCCAGTTAGAATTTTCTTATCAAGAAAGATTTCTAGTGATGCCTTCTGCCTTAGAAAGGTTTAAATTGTTTTGATTACTATATGAATTCCTGGAGGCCCCGAATTCCTCAGATGAATAATTTTCTGTTGGTATTTCAGATTCCAACTCAGCCTAATTCTTTACTTAATGGGATTGTTTAATTTTCTTATTTGATAATTTTAGCTTTGGGTAAGTTTCACTGTATGAAGTTATTCTTTTTAATAATAGGCATAATTTGAACTGTTAAACAAAATTTGATTTCTGTTATCCTGGATATATGAAGACACTCTTAATAAATGAGGATGGGGGGAAAGCATTAAAAAAAAATATTAGATAATCTAAATAAAATATATTTTTTCATAAATATTTTTTGTCACATGATTTCAATTCTGTTGGTATTTTTCTAAATTCAGTTTTGAATGGTGTGTTCTCTATAATGCTTTCTTATCTTTTCTTTCATAAGAGATGGAATGTGATGGCATTATTTTGAAATAATGTGATATTTTTAATCATTTCAAAATTTATATACATGTTGAAATGTTGGCTTATGATTAATATGCATTACACATGTTCTATATTGGTTAACAAAGCATTTATTATATTTAGTCTCAGAGTTTGGATCAAAAATGAAATGCCTCTTAACAGATTTTTCTTTTTATTGTACATAAAGTTTAATTGTAGCTTTAATTTAGATTAAAAGAAAAACAAATTCACAGAACTCCTTTTAATAAACCTTTTATACTTATAGACTATCTGCCAATCATTTAAATATTACAATATATGCATTCTGGGTGCACTTTTAATGAATAGAACAGCTAGTTTCAAAAATTCAATTTTTCTCAAACATTTTTAATGACTTTGCCAAAAGCTATCATCATGACTTTTTAACAACAATCCGTAGTTAGAAGACATCAAAACACTTAGAGTGGATCATTTCATTACAAAGTGGATTTTTTAAAACCGTTTTTACCCTTGTTTTCCTAAAGTTGATATTAATTTAACTTCATTGTCATTTAAAAATATTTCATAGTTTCCATCCCCCTTACATGTAAATGCAACTGGACATCGGGTTACTTTGTGGCCAGTTAATTAATAAGATAGGACAGAGAATAATAGTAAGTCCATTCATAAAGAGAATAAATAGATGTTATTTACAAAAAAACTGGATTATTTAAGGTTTTAGGAAACTTAAGTGAATAAAAATCATATAATACACGATTATAATTGCATTTGGTTCAATAGGAAATGGGGATTTCATTGCTATTAGCTAATTTAAAATGTTGAATATTTGTCACTTTTTTTCCTTTATATACCTATGCACCTTTTAAATAAGATATATTTGTTTTTTGGGGTCATTATTAAAGGAGTTTTTCCCATGTTTTGTTACATTCAACATTTATATGGTGCTTTTAATATAGATCTTTTTTTTATACCATCTAATCAGTGTTATGAATTTTCTTTGATTTTATTTATTGATATGGATCAATTACTCAAAATGCTCACTGTTTTAAGGGTGCCATCAGCTTTTAGCATTTTATTAAAAGTGGTAATAATTTATTGCTTAGCATTTAAGATTTATTTGAATTTTTGAGATGAAATGAGCTTATGTAGAAAATTAATAAGGTTAAAAATTTATGCATCGAGGAGATAGAGTATTTCTTAAATTTTTTCTTGCATTTTCATTCCATGTTCTTCCGTTGAGATTTAGGTAGCTTAGAAGCTTGAATGTCATTTGTTTTTACCTTAATAATCAGAACAGGGGCACTGTTTAATTAAACGTATTTGATGAATTATATTTATTAATTATATTTCCCCTTTGTTTAAATAATTCTTCTTCCTCCCTGCCCCCCACCAGTATAGAATTGATTTTTCTTTGCTAATGTAGATTGATGGTTTAGATTTTCATTGATTGATAGGTCCAAGATTTATTAGTTCATTGAATTAAGGAAAAATACTTGAGTTCTTTGAAGGATTATAACAGTGGAACACAAAGGTTTTACATTACAACAGAAAAATTCTATCATTCTTACTTACTATTTTATGTCAGTAACTTATAGAAAGAAGTTAATCTCTTGAGAGGATTTAGATCTTGGGTTTTCATTTAAACTTCATTTCTTTCCTAATTATAAGTACCTGAAACTTTTTTTTTTTATTTTAATTATTATTATTATTATTATTATTATTATTATTATTATTATTATTATTATTATTATT
>JAHWFO010033869.1:339907-362048 GCA_023313115.1 Rhysida immarginata
CATACTCGACACCGTCGATTTTCTAGTGTAGACTTTGACCATCGACAACTGCCTTATTCTTGTCTACAATTCAAGAGCAGTCGACTATGCACTTGGCGATCGTTATTTCAGAATTTAGCAACAGATTTCTTATTAAAATCTTTTTTCCTTCGTTTCCGGCCTGCAGACTAAATACACATACCTCAAAAATACACATTTTATATTACAAAAAACTTGTTTAAAAATATTTACATACATGAAGTACTCTCTTGTGCTATGCAACTTGTACTGTGAAAATAATAATATCGTGTGTCTACAGGTATGTGTTTATGTGTATACATGGATAAATGTGTAAAATTATGTGTAAATGAGTGTAAACTTGTGTATATCATCTAGCCATACGTGTGTAAACTTGTGTATAAATGTGTAATATGCCACTTATCGACGGTTTGATTTTGTCGAGATCGACAACTTGTCGATGCGTTCAGCCTAGACCCCCAGGGCCGACCGTGACCTGCGATAGAGGTTTTTCATTGAAACTGAAAATGAAAGAAAAGTTTCTGTCTGTCGATAGGGCGGCGCTGCAGGCGTTTTTGGGCCGATTGTACATGCAGCGCCACTTTTCAATAGAGTTCCCGCCCTATTGGGAGCTTCATTTTAACAATGGAGCTCGATGACCATGAATATCTATAGACCGTGGTCCAAAGCCAGGGATTGTTGCGATAAGATAATACTCAGCCATTGTTGTGAATTAAATAAATAAACTGAAAAATGTTTTATGCAGATAAACAGTATATTGTTGCAAAATATTAAGTTTTGAAAACCATTGATGCTCCACTTTCGTTTCTTTACCCTTCAACCTGTACGGTTGATACCCGTCATGTGAATTCTAGTAAATAAATAATTTGCACCCAGTTATTTTGATCCATGCATGTTGGCGTTGTGAATCTCGTGAAATTCGAAAGAACCGAATCTCAGACAGAAAATTTGTATAGGGGAAAATATCTTCGCATTGAATGATGTGTACAGCTGCCATTTTTTGAGGGCAAGAGGAAGGCAATCCTATACTGCTACTCATCGAAGTGCGCCGTTTTTGCCCGACTTGTTATTGTATAACGATGGTAACGAGTTGTTGCGTGTTTGGATGTATTGTATAACAATGGGATAAGTTCAGAGCCATGTTAGCCATGGGTCTCGATGCCCTCAAAAGATGGCGGATATTCAATGTTTATGTTTTGATATTTCTCCCTATTAGAACAGTTTGTGCAACAGTTGTTAACCAAGGAAATAAAATAAATTGATTCTTTCGTCTTCCGTTTCATAAAGAGGTAGAAAATACAGAAAAGAATCGGCTGATTAATTTTCCCATTAATTTTTCTAATGCACTGTTGCATAACTATTTGGCATTTCTTACATTTAAATCACTCTCGAATTCGCTCGGACGCTATGCTGACGCTGAGTATCTGGTAAAACCGGAAGTCTTTTTGCTGACCGACCCGTCTCCCTCTTATGGCGATTTTTTCGTTAGGCAAGATCTATAATGAGATTAGTTGACAGTGAGAAATGAATTCAGGAAAGTTATCCGTTTGCTTAATGAAGTGTGGGCATGAGACTGCAATTTGAAAATCGATGATCAAAAGGATAAAGAGGGACAATCAATTGATGTTGACAATTAGACTTGAAATTTTTAGGGGATGTCGTAATGGTACCATTAAAGCATGTGCCATACTATCGATTTCGACCATCTTCAAAATAGTTCGTTCGCTGATAAATGATTATCGATTGGCGAAAACAGTACTTAATAATGCCATATTCGCTCTTAGTCATCGTTACTTTTGTTTGATGTATTACTTATATTCGCTCTTAGCACTGAAAATTTGCAGGGGGTACCAGAACGATGTAATGAATACTATTCTAGCACATGTTAATGTACCGATTCGACCATCTTCGAAATGGTTCGTGCGATATTATTCGAATGGCGAAAAAAGACTTTGAAAATCTGTCATAGTCTTCGACAGACAGGCACATTCCTCCAGTAATAGCATAAAACACCTTAATTGACTACCTTACATTCAGGCAGCCGTATAATGAATAGTAGTCTCTACTGTACGATATTAGATGATTCCACTACTAGTTTCAAAAATACACAGTCGAGCCACATTATTATGACCACCTAATTTGCTGTCAGCAGCACACAGCCAATGAAGCTCACTTAGTGGGTATTAAAGGCGAGGTATCGGTACTCTGCACACGTCAATCGTTGTTATAATGGGTAAAATGAGCAATTTATCAGAACTGCAAACGAGAATGATCATTGATTTTCAGGGAAAAAAATAGTAACATTTCTGAAACAGCACTTTATGAACTATTCGCACGCTGTTGTGAATAAAGTGTACCATGAACGTACAGATGCCACCATTGCATACAAAGAGCATGGAAATGTGAAACACCATGCGTCATTGATGTAGAGGCGAATATTAACTACGACGATGTGTGCCCGACATGCAGCAGTTCAACAACTCGACGTCTAAGTGAACCAGAAGGTTGCCAGACATTTGTCAACAAGAACAGCAGAGCAAACCCAGTTGGGTACGGGGCTCGGAAGTAGATGGATGACCACTACACCCATGCTTACATTGGTACATCAGGAGAAATGGCTACAATTTGCATTGCAGTACATAAATTAACATGGATGTTGTCATATTCAGCAGGAAACTTCAGAAAAGAATTTCCCTGCAGCCATTGTTGAAAAAACAAGTTAGTAGTGGCAATTTAATGGTCTGGGGTATGTTTGCTTGGCATTGTCTGTATCCACTGATACCCTTGAAAAGCACTCTGACCCAATTTGATTTATCCATCGTTGCAGGTGCATGTCGATTATCCTCTATGGGATATTACAGCCCGAACAATGGAACACGTCATACAACTGGAATTGCCCAGGAATTGGCAGCTGGATCCAGATACCAACAGACACCTTTCAGCATCTTACCGTTTCCTATGCTATACACGAGGGACATTCTGGTTACCAACAGGTGGTCATAATAATGTGGTTCTATAAGGAAATTGACGAAAACCAACGAAACTGTGGATAATGCTAGAATAAATGGACGGTTGTAGAGACCACTAATTTACAACCCTCCATTTATTCTATGTGGTTCTATTGTGTATAAAGAAAGGTTCCTTTCCACATCACTAGAAAACGGAAACAGAAAGTCAAAACGGAATTTTTCTGGTAAGAATGTTCCATTTTCATTCTGATCGCGAGAGCTGTTCCACATATCAGAAAAGCATTTTGGAAAATTAGAGCCCAATGACCATCTACCATCAATTTGCTGTTCCACATTATATCGGTTTTGGTATAGAGATATCGAATCCTCCCAACCTCTTCTACAAACTCCATGTCAATGCAAAGCTACTTTTCATAATTAGCCATATTCTTGTAATAATATGGAGTTCGCTAAGGGAAATGGAGAGAGTGAAGACTTGACTTGATAGAGACAGCAATGGCAACGAGGAGGAGCCAGGGTCCACCGAGCCGACTTCATGGTACTACTGTCCACTGGTTGGTTTCCGTCCTGTGTCGAAACAGAATGGAAACTTTTTCTTCAATACAGTTCAACAAGCTTTCCATCGATTTTTCCAGTAACCAAAACGAAAAGGAAAGGAAGTGACGTGAAAGGAAATTTTTCCATTGGGTTTCAGTTCTGGCATGATTCTACTGACGTGGAATTCAAGGGATAAATATTGATCATTATAAATTGTCTATTTTCTCTTATTCTAATATACAGCTTCAGTTACAGTTATGACAATTACATCCCTGCTCTCAGTATGCATGATCAAGTATGAAAATAAGATGCAGTTTCCCTACATCCAAGTAGTGGATTTTCATCTCCATATTAGATTTTTTTCTGTTTGAAATGCAAGCAAATATACTTTGACTGATTTCTAAAATTTTATAAATCTTCAAAGCATGTAGAGAAGATTTAAATAAAATCTTGCAAACATTCCAAGGAGCTTTAGTTGTGATGCAGAAGTACAATTATTAATGTATGACAAGGAATTGTGTCTCGTCCTTCTCTCTTACATCCGTCTAATCACAGAGGAATAAGAAACCGTGGCCTTCGAGATATTAGGCCTCCGCATCGTCTCTCATTTCAATGCTTTCCTGCCGGCCAGGTGGCCGAGAGGGCTAGGGTGTAGGCTTTCTAGTTCTCGAGTCCGCCTGGTCGTGGGTTCGAATCCCGCCGTGGGCATGGATGTTTGTGTTTGTCCTGGGCTGCGTACAGATATGACTTGTGTAAAAGGCGCAAAATGACCTTAGTAGTCGACGCCAAAATTTCTAATAAACCAATGCTTTCCTCCGTGCCAGCAGAAGTTCAACTTTTTAACGCTAGAGGGGGATCATCAGGGATAAAACAAGGGTGGATTCAAGCTTAATCTATGGAAGCTACAGACGTTGATAAAATTATTTCGTGAATTTAGAGGAAAAACAAACACTTCGAAAGCAGTTTTTTTTTATTAATTTGTATTTTGCTTTTCATTGATTATATACATGTATATCTGTAATTTATATTTTTTGTATTCTCTCATTGAGATATTTCGTTGTTTTTAAAGTGCTAATTCGTACTGCACACTCAATAATGTAAACTGGGAAATAAAACTGTTTTTAAAGTGCTAATTCATCTTATTTCCCTGTTTACATCATTGTGCGCACCTTTGCCTCCCTTAATTGCGCCCCTGATTCAGTGTTAGTGTAAACTTCCTTGTTTTCAGAGGCCATGTGTTATTAAATTAATCATTTAATAAAAGTACTTTATTTTGAAATTATTGAAATCCAATTTCGCTTTATGCTGTCATCAGCCCGAAACCTACATTAACAGGTATTTAGTTGTATTGTTTTTTTGAGTTGAATGTACATTCAACAGCCTGTTGTTGGATATATATTCAATAAAATCGATAATAGTACAGACGATCTCGTTCGATAAATCTTCTAGAGCATGATATCAAAAAACAGATGAAGGTAGGTAATCGAACGATTACCCCTCCCTCTTCATCTGTTCTTGATAATATCGAATCGGGGTAATCGTTTTTTTTTCGAAATCGGTTAACCAACGTCAAGAGACGTTTTTTGAGTCTGAACGCAATAGACTCAAATCGGCCCACATATCGATGATTGTTTTTATGCAGACCATTCCAGATGACGTGTGGTGAAAAGTAGTTTAGCATTATGTGTATGTTGAAATGATTGATAAAACCAAGAACAGATGAAGTTACGTGGGTGTATACCCCCCCCCCCCCCCGCCCTTATGAGCTCTTGATTTTGTGTGTGAATATTTTCCGATTTTAAACCGATTTTTCACTTACATCGAATATATTGCTCATTATGATAAATGCAGATCGATTTCTATTAAGATTCGATTCAAAAGAAAAACCAACAACACAAAACAGTAATAAGTTTTCATTAAAATGTGCGAGCGTGACGTTTGAAAAATGTTAAAGATATGTTGGAATAATTTCGTTTCATTAATTTCATTCAGTGCAATGAAAACAAGACCACATAAGGATCGCGTCATGTGCTCTTGCTGAAAATGATACAATAAACCGGTGTAAAGACAAATTCATCAATATTACATAAAGATATGCATAAATATAAATGAATAAAGGAAATTCAATTAAGTAATGATTTTTCACTAAAGTTTTAAAGTGATAATGTTCTTTTATAACAAGGAGAATCTCCTATAAGTACAGGCAGGGATGGATGAGGGTAGGGTTTTTTTTCCACATATTTATAGAATTTTTATTCCACTGTCAATTTGAGCATATAATAAGAATTTCCCTATAAAATCATTTCCATGAAAGATAGTTTTCTTTATTAGACTTAATTTTGTCGTGAAAGCCAGAATTTTGCCAGATAAAGTCGGATAAATTAGCATAGCGATGAGGTAGAAAGTAGTTGTTTATTAAAGCTCTGGATGTAAAGTAAAGCTCTAGATTAGGAAAATACGGCAAACCTTTTCCGCGCCGCCCGCAGCTGCTGATTGGTAGAACGGCTATCACGTGAGTTTGTTAGCCATTGTTGGCCCAAACGCAGCGATAGATACCATTGAAATGCATGTGGAAGATGCAATTTAGAGTAAATTTTTAATGAAATATTCGTTGATTGGTCCTAAATTTTAATCCGAATAAGCAAAATTTCAGGATCCTTCAATCTATGCTCCTTGGAGGTTAATAAATTCGTTAAAATATCCGAAGAAGCAAGTACGTTTATATTATAACTTCACCGAATGTTATAGAAATGTTGCATTGTGCAATTCTCAGACGATTAGAAAATATATAATTTTTTGTTAAATATAGTTCTTTTTAAGAAAATACAATTCAATATAACAAGGCTAAACTGTCTGTGAAATGTGGATGCAAAACTTGAAATAAAACGTCCATGTTATTTTCATCTTATTTTAGCAAAATTAATTTTCACTCATCATTAAACTTGAATATAACGTATGAAATTGAATAACGAAAATTTGCTGTTTGGGTGAAAAAAAATATAGAAAATTCTAACTATAAGTTTTAGGTAGATTTTTTACGTCAATATTAAAAATCTCCATAAATGAATAAATTTCAAAATACATTGCATGTGTAGTTATTTTTTTGTAATCAAACGGATAGTTTTTCCAAATCATAATTTTTAAAATTTTCTATCAAAATTTAATTATCAAAGTAATTTTTATATTTAAATCAAAAACTTAAATTTAATAGTTCTTATTTTATTAAATTATATTTGATATTTTTATAATTATACTTTTTTAATAATTTAATAATTTTTATAATTTAATAAAATTAAAATGGTAAAGTGAAATTTTTGATATAAATATAAAAATTAATTTGATAAAAGTTTATTAAGTTATATTTTAATAAAAATTTATAAAATTATATTTTGATAAATAAAATTACAAAAACTACACACAGTGTTTTTTAAAATTTATTAATTACATATAAATCGTTTATTAAGAATAAATAAATAAAGTGAAAATAAACTAAAAACTTAATCTGGTTATCATTAAACTGCCTCAACGTTATTATTTATATGTAAAATATTATAATTGAAAACAAAATTTAAAGAAAAATCAACAGATACATAATTTACTGATTGTCAGTTATATTTCCAGACGATAATAATAAGAAAATTTGCGAAAAGGATGCATTTAAGCCGAATTTTAGAGGAAGCGTAACTCACTTGATAGGACCAACTGGGCCAACAATGGCGGATTTGGTAGCAGACGACGAAGTTTGCCGTACTTTCCTAATCAAGAGCTTTAATGTAAAGCCCTGACGAGCGCCAATTAGCGGTCAAAAATTGAAACTGCCTCGGCACGCAATTTCAAGTCCGATGCGGAGGCCTAATATCTCGAAGGCCACGAAGAAACAGAGGAGAACAATGACGTATATTAAAGATAGACTCCGAATCCTATTGTTAACAGCGGTAAAAAGTGAAGCAAATTGAGCCATGATAGTTCTGGGCAGTAGTGAGCCGTGGAGTAATTACTTGTCTGGCTGCTTTCTTTATGAAGATTTTGGGCCCGAGGAATAATTAATTCAAAACCATTATTCAAAGTTGTTCTGCCTACAACTGTATAAACAGACAAGAAAAAGTATCAGGAATCATTTTCCACAAAAATAAATCAAAAATACGTAACTAAAATGAAAATACGTTACTGAAAGACAATCGAAACGAATTGAAATAGAAACCATGATCGAAAAATTGTTTATAAAATATAATAAAATACTTCAAATACAAAGTAAACGAAAAGATAAACTTATCACTCTGTAATCGGCGTGTGAAAGAATTATTAATCAGCTACTCTCGTGTTTAGCCATGTGTTTTGCATCAGATTCACTCACTTTCAGCCATGACAGTTCTGGGCATGGAGCTTCCCAATTTGCTTCAAGTTACAACCATAGCCAACTCTGCTCTCCTCAGCCAACTCTGTTGTTTGGCGTACTAGCAGCGCCTCTATTGACAAGATGATGAAACACAGCGGCGACAGTGCATACAATAGGTTGAAGGCTAAATGAACAGGCTATCCCTATCATGTTGGCTATGGTTACAACAATAGGATTCGGAGTCTATCTTTAATATACGTCATTGGAGGGGAAACTCTCTGAGATCACGTGACGAAAGTCAGCCAATGAAATTTTCCTTAAAAACACTCCTGGCTTCGCGGCGCTACTGTCGGTTTCGTCATAATTACATCAATCTCCCGTTGCAGAGGCAAGTCATTTATGACGTCAGATAAATACGTTGCTTAACGTTCTTTTCATCGGAATTATTTTAATAATTTAATTCAAGTTATTAAAAACTTTGAAAACCGGTTCTACGATGCAAGGTGGACTATCATTGGGATGAAAAGATGAAATTATTATTGAATTACCACAATTTCTTATTGATGGTCTCTGATCAACTCGAGCAACGGCGAGCTAATATAAACATGAGTGCTTCACATGAATGATCTCGTGACAAATCCACAAGACAATTTTTCGTTTATATAAAATATTTTTTTATTTTTTTTATTTTTGAATACAAATTTATGTATTTTAACATTATATAAGAATTAATACATAAACTACATTATTATTTCATTTATTATTTTCAAAATTGTGTCCTCACTAGCGCCACGAAAGTAGTATTGAAAAATGAAGTAGTGATTTCCAATCACGTGGTAGAGTTTCCCATCTGTTTCTCTTCATCTGTGGGTCTAATCGTATGGCAAGTAATTGTGCCTCGACAAAGCGATTGTCACGTCAGCATGCTCACATCAACCACGTTTAAAAGATAAACGGAAAGTAACATTTTATTCATTGTTGACTCCACTAAGAATCGATTGTTATTTATTGTATCACATGCAATATATTGACATTCTTAATGGTCACTGCTAGAGCACATGCAATGGACTTAAGAGATCCACACAAAAGCCTGAAAAGTTGATACAGCTGGGCTAAGAGCAAGCGTGAAAACAGAATTTGGAAAAGTTAATCAGTTTTCAAGATATCGTGCTAATAGCAGACGTCCAGATAAACGTACAGACCAAGCGTGAATTCTTAAGCAGCCTTTTGCTAAATCTTCTAATAAATGATTGCCGATTTAACTTATGTTTTCGCACCATTAATAATTTTGTATTATTTTTTTCATTCTATTCCTAATTTCTCGGTATCATTTTATTTTTGCAATTCCTGTAATTTTACTTTGAATTCTTGTTTTTGTAATTTTACTTGTATTTTGGTCCTTTCCTGTTTGTTATTATTCTACTTTTTCCCGATTCTTGTGATTTTTTTAGAGATACCATCGTTCTCTTCTCTGATCCAACCAATCACAGACTATTTATAGTAGCCTATCACTGCTGATAGCGATGAAGAAAACTTTTGTATAGAATTATTCATCGACGTCAGCAACATACACGGAGTGGCCAGTTTATTAGGAACACCCATGACTATGCAAATCCGTTGGCTTAGCAATTACTACGTATCAGTTGGTCACCTGAGAGTCGGTACCAATAAAAAACGAGAACACACCTGTCAACTGCAAGGTGGCATGGGGGCCTTGTCTACAAGATGATTAGAGACGGGTTTCCTCCCGATTTGATTTTGATGGTGAAATCCTTTCTCACTGACAGGTCATACAAAGCTAAAGTTGGTGAAAATCTATCCACACCCCGTGTTGTAAAGGCCGGTGTCCTCAGGCCCGTGCTATTTAATTATTTTGTGCATGATTTCCCGAACCCTAAAAATTGTAATCTATATTTCTATGCTGCCGATACTGCCATTATGACATGGGCACACAAGCCGGCTCACGTTATCACTCGTCTGCAGCACGCCTTGAAGATGTTCGAAGACTGGTTTAACTGCTGGAAGCTGAACCTTAATGTCGGAAAGTGCAAGGCTATGTACTTCAACAGAAAGTTCAAGCGTCCCCCAGATTCTCTTGTTCTTTTCAATAAGAAACTGGACTGGGTAGACAACAACAAATACCTTGGCGTTATCATCGACTCAAGACTCTCTTGGAATCGTCACGTGACCTACGCTCTGAACAAAGTGAAGAGGGCTAAGAACAGTCTCATAGCTCCCCTGGGCCGCAACAGCACCCTCAGCATCGACAATAAGTTACTTCTGTACAAGTCGATTATTCGGACCATACTCCTGTATGGCATGCCTGCGTGGGCGACTATCTGTAGAAGCAGATGGAGTGAGCTACAGTCATTCCAGAATGTTACCCTGAGGACCATTGCCCAGCTTGACAGAAGGACTGTGAAAAACCAATCCATCCACTCGGATTTAGACACTGTCCACATCGGAAAGTTTACACAGGATCTCCTTTTGATTATGGTGCAGAAGATGAAGATTCACGACAATGACCTAGTGACTGAAATACTGAAGAACTCAAAGGATATGAAGTGGCATATGAAGTATCGAAAACCAAGGCACATTCTTGACACAACTTTGAAGACATCAGCAACATCTCTTTCCCGAACTACTGGAAGATGTGATAATCTTCTTTCTCCTTGTTTTTTATTTCGTTTGTATTTTGTTTCTGACAATCGTCAATCTTATTTTCTTTTTTGTATAATATGGAAGACCGCTTGGGTTGGTTAGGCTTCTTGACTACCTCAGTGTATTTCGTTTGGAATTTATTCTGGCTCGATGAGCTTTGTGAAAGCACTGCTTTTGTCCCATCTGAAAAAATATACACTTCACTGTTCGATTGTCAACTGCAAGTAGTTTGACCATCCCATGGGGAAAGATCTGAGCGACTTCGAACACGGAATGATAGTTGGTGTCCGGCGAGGTGGACTGAGTATTTCCGAAACCGCACGTCTTCTAGGCTTTTCCCAAGCAACCATTTCAAGGGTTTACCAGGACTGGTTAAACAACCAAAAAACAACCAGCCAGAGACCCGTCGATCCACGGGGTGAGCACAGGATGGGAATGCTTGTTCGTGTGAATATAAACATCACGACTCGTCAACTAACCGTACAACACTGGACCGCAGAATGACATCTCTGAACGCACTACAACATCCGACAGCCAGTCCGGGTAACTTTTGATCTCCACCGAAAACCGCAAAAACCTCTCCAATTTGCCCGTGATCACCAACACTGGACCGTCGACGACTAGGTCTGCTGAATCCCGTTTTTCTATTGCACCATGCAGATGGCCGATTCAGAATTTGGAGACAATAACACGAAGCGATGGACCCTCCCCCCACCCGTCTGGGTTCCACTATTCAGGTGGTGGAGGCTCTGTAATGATCTGGGAAATGTTTTCCTGGCATACTCCTGGTCCGCTGATACCTGTAGAACAACGCCTTAATGGTCAGGGCTACCTGAACACTGTTGCCGACCACGTTCATCCCTTCATGGCTACCGTGTTTACCCCATCGGAAGGGTACTTCCAGCAGGACAATGCTCGTATCGTCATGGAATGGTTCCAGGAGCACTATAATGAATTCAACTTACTCCACTGGCCACCACAGTCCCCGGATTTGACCCAATCGAACATCTTTGGGACGAGTTGGAACGGGTTATTTGAGGCATGGATCCACCACCATCCAATAAGAATCAACTGGGAGCAGCTGTTGCATTCGCATGCACAAGCATCACGGAACAATGTTTCCAGCGGCTAATTGAATCCATGCCATGGCGAGGGAGTGTTCCTAATAAACTGGCCAATCAGTGTACACTGTCCTACCAAAAGTATCCAGGCACTCCTATGTTTGTGATGCTCGTGTGGTTTCATCCTGCAGGATTCACGTGACAGTCTGCATATTAAAGACACGACTCATCAGGTGGTACAGCAGTGACAACACCAGTCAAAGGTCCAAGGATTATCAGACTTTGAGAGAGGAATGATTGTGGGGTGTCGCATTAGCGGGAAGTCACTTCGCGAAATCAGCGCTTTGATTGGGCATCCTCACTCCACTTTGCACGATGTTGTCCATAAAAACGAACAGACTGGTGCAACAATGACAGCAAAACGTTCGGGGCAACCTCCACTCCTGCCACCAAGAGACAAACGTGCTGTCTCGGGTCGTGGTGAGGCATCGCAAAGACACCCTGCGGGACATCACGCTGCCTTTGTAGGGGACCCAGATGCCTACTTACCAGCCATAGCCTGTGGCCCATCAATGCACACAGTGCAACATGCACTCCATGAGATTGGCTTCTGTTGGAGAGCCAGAAAGAAAAAACTATTCATCTGAAGGGTGAATGTTGTTCATCGTCTATGTCAGTGGACTAGTGATGATTGGGCAAAGGTCATGTGGAGTGATGAAAGCAGTTTCATCCTCCAACAATCTGACGATCGTGTGTGGGTCTGGTGACGGCCAAACGAGAAATACGATCCACAGTGCCTCATATCCATAGTGAAGGATCCTAGCGGAGGGTCATGGTATGGGCTACGTTCTGTACAGCAGGCATAGGACCAATCACCGATGTCGACAGGCGACTGAATGTCCCACAGTACCAAGAAATGTTGGAGTTCTGTGGCACCACATTGGACTGTTCTACAGCAGGGCAATGCCCATGTCATGCCGCTCGTTCAACGCAGGCATGGTTTGCCTGTGCAGACATCCATTTATTGCCCTGGCCTGCGCAGAGTCTAGACTTAACCCAATAGAAGCATTGTGGGATGTGCTAGAGAGCCATGTATGACCGAATGCCACTGTATCACACCAGCAGGGTGTAAACAACTTATGGACAGCCGTCCTCATCGTGTTGCAGCAGTAATTGCAGCAAAGGGTGGCCTAATGTGTTACCAATGACAGCATTTCCATAGAGGACACGAGGAGTGGGGTATCCGGATACATTTGGCAGGGCAGTGAATACCATCCTTCATCAAGTTCAGTAGTCTACAGTAGTATGATCTGTCGAGTTGGCATTATTAGCTCTTGTTTTTTATCCATCTTATCACTGATTGTTGTCTGCCACATTCTGTATAAGGCATGTTACCTCTTCCTTTGTATCCTTGACAAAATGAAACTGATCAGATTCTGTGTTTTCTTTCCCCCTATACACTGCAAGGCCTCCATCAACATGATCCAATTTTTGTGATTAAACTGCAGTTCACAAAAACTGAGGATTCTTAGGGTCATATCTGTAGTAATTTCTTCAATGGAGCATTGTTTGACAATTACATATGCCTCTATGCATAATGGGAAATCTTTTTACTTCCATTTACCCATTAAGCTTATTTCATGAGCTGGATTTGTAAAGTGACAATGTGGTGATCACTCACAAACTAATCAAACAGTGAATGATGAATATTATACGAGGCGCATCCAGAAAGTAAGTTTCCCTATTTAAAAAAAAAAAAGAACTCACACTTACAGGAACATATTTATTGGCAACAAGTACAGCAATGTTTCAGCTATTTTTCAACATAGCCACCACCAGAATTGAGACACTTGTCGTATCGTGGGATCAACTTTTGTATTCCCCTGTCGTAGAACTCTGCCGCCTGTGAATGGAACCAGCGTGTGACAGACGTCTTCAGCTCTTCGTCGTTGCCAAACGCTCACCGGAGGACAGGAATTTCTTGAGGTGCAAGAAAACGTGAAAATCGTTGGGAGCAAGACGGTTCTCCATCACGAGCTGCCGCACAAGCTCAACAAGATCATCATTGATAAGGGATGGTCGCCCACTGCACTCTTCATCATGGACACTTTGACGACCTTCGGAAAACTGCCTACACCAGCGACGCACCATCTGCTTACTCATGATGTTCGGCCCATAGACCTGACAGAGCTGACGATGAATTTCAATTGGCGCAATGCTTTGTGCATTCAAGAACTTTATCCACCGACCGAACCTCGCAGGCGGTGGGAAAAGAAATAAGAGCTTCCATTTCGGACCATTGCTACCACGCTACTGGCACGAGGCGGGACCTGTCCGGCTGGCATATGATTGATACGTTCAGATCTGTTAAGCAGAGCCAACGAAAAAGACAGGCCTCGAAGCGGAAAAGTCACCTGACCATCTGGGTCCGAACAACAATCCACCCTTCATTGTTTCCAACAATCGGAAAAACACTCATTGTTTACATCCAAGATGGAGACAATGAAGACTGGATTGTTGTTCGGACCCAGATGATCAGGCGAATTTTCTGCTTCGAGGCCTGTCTTTCTCGTTGGCCTCGTCTGTTACGCATGCGCAATTGACACGGCTAATTACGTTTACTTTAAAGGGGAAAACGTCGGGAAACTTACTTTCTGGATGCGCCTCGTACAAGGGTGTATCAAACATACATTTACAAACTTTATGGGCATGTTCTTCACACTGTACTGGAGGAAATGATAATGGAGATGACAAAAGTAAAAGAGGAAGCGATGCTGGAGATGACAAAAAAGTAAACAAGTGAAGTTCAATAACAGTGTGTAAAAAGGAAACTGAATCATAACAGTGCCAGCCCATTATTAATACTTATCTTTCTCAACAACAATAATGACTGTCAAGTTCATTCTCAGTGAGAAAACCATTATTATGATATAGCCCATAATTTCATAACAAACAATACAGTGCAACCATGTTTAGAGAAACCTTGCACACATTCAGTAATATTAATATAATTTTTAAACCCTTAATATAATTTTTTTTTTTTAGATATTTTGAAGACATGCATACATAAATAGTAAGAGATTTTATTTTGAACAGATAATTTTCAAACAAAGATATTTATTTACAACAATTCACATTAAAAACAACAAAAGTACTCATTCCAAACAAGAATGACAATTTTTTTTCCATTACTATACAAATACAAATTAAATCTGTGAAAATTGTTTTACTTTCAATGTAAAAAAAATTCCCAAACTATGCTAAACAAATTAATATTTTACTTAATTATTCTTCATATTCCCTGTGTCCATAGGCAATTTTAATAACACAAACCTATAAATGACACAGTTACCAAAATAATGCACAAACAACATAATATTCACTTCTTTTTCACTATAAGCATGAGATCTTATTTTTTATTTTTAATGATTCAGATCTTAGTCATTTAAATCTTAAAATTCTCCTGAACTCAAAAAAATTCAATTTCTTTTTTTTAACGTACAGAGTAAAACTCATGCAAGTAAATCTAAAGTATAATACATGTACTGTGTATTTTATAGAAGAGCTGTTGGTTTAATTTTGTGATGATACACTGAAAAATAATGGCTTTACGAGATAAAAATCAACAGCCTCCACAAAGACAGGCATTACAATAAGAATAAAACGCCATTTAAATTATATTGTTGAAACGCTACAAAATCTCCAATAGAAGATCTGTGATTTACAGATAAAACAGTTAAACATGATAAGATTTAAATGATTTAAATAGTTCAATGGGTGGAGAAAAGGAAACCTCTATTCTGCACTTTTATCTTTCTAAACAATGAGTTAATATTTTGAAGATAGGCTTTAATTTTTCTTTAGCATATCCATGGCCAATATTAATAATCATTTTAATAAACAATATGCTAAGTCTAAAAAGAATACACTCAGTGTTGTCCCCAGAAATTTTTTTTACAAGCTGGTCGGAATGAAGGAGCCCAGGTCAAAAGAAAATTATTGTGCCCTATTATAAGTTTTTCATAGTTGGGCAATCCAAAAAAGCAATGGAGCAAAGGTGATTACTGAAAATGGCGTGGGAAAAGCCCTGGAGAACCATGTCGAAATACTCAAGAGAATCTGTGACCATCGATTTATATATACTAACTGTTTAGTATATATACATCGATGTCTGTGACATCCTCGATGAAAGGATAACTTAAAGAGATAGAGGAAAAAAAAAATAAATAAATAAAAATAAAATAAAATAAAGGCAAATGGCATGTAATGTAATCTTAAAATTACCAATCCAAATTTATGTTAAAAATTTAAAAAAAGCAATCCACTTTCAAAGTTAAATTTCAACAGCAAAGATCTAAAACAGAATGAAGCCACAAAAGAAGAGGAAAAAAAAATGAAACGTTTCATCTTAAACAAAATAACATTCAAGTTTTGTTTGCTGTACTACTGTAAAAGTATAATGTACTCCTTAATTATAAAAAAACTGCTTTAAATGGTTTTTATTCATTTTTGACCTGAAAAACAAATTCAGAGCAAATTTCTTAAGTTTTGTAATAAAATTTCTAATGGTACAATACACATGTTCTCAAAATCACATTACTACATCACCCTTATTTTTCAAAGCATGATATAAATGTCAAGGAAATTTTCCTCAGCAACTCCTTGATAAATTTAAACATCCCAAGGGACAGTACCACCTACTCTGGTAACACTGGTACATTTCATATATATGTATATTGGATTATTTTAAAAAATATTTTTGTCCATTTTTTAAAGGTTAACTAGAATTGCTATAAATTGATTTTTTAAAAATTCTATTATTTAAAAACTCTAATGATGTTGCAATTTCCAGTGCTCTTTTAGAAAAAAAAGTTATTAATATGCTTTAGATTTCTAAAATCATTTACTAAAACTCTAAACCTAATATTTGCTTCATTTCATCTAATCATCCACCCTCATTTCAATTACAGAATCTTTTAAATACAGCTGAGAAGCCATCCAAGACAATGTAACTGTTTAAATACAGTTTCTTACTTAAATGACCTGCACAATGTCTTTAATTATAAATGAATTTTTAAATAATGAACTGGAAAGTTAAAAAACAGCCATTTTTTTTCAGGCTAAATATTCAATTAAAAAAATTTATTTTTAATTATAAGAATTAATACTGATAGAGAGAGAAAAATAACCTGCAGTAGTTATGTTTTGTTTTTTTCTTTTTTTTAATTTTATTGACGAGTCTTTCATCCAAATGTACAGATTGAAGAAATATCACACAGGCTTCAGAATCCAACTACTTCTTAAGTAGCAATTATGAGATCAAAAATCAAACTACAAGTATTAATTTTCGTTTGTTTGTTTTTTTGCACCCCCCCCCCCCCCCATCATGAAGTGTCTGATAAGATAATATTAGTCCATCTTTAAACTAGAGCCACATGGAAGTAGTTTAAATGGAAAATAATCTGGTGGAAAAAGCTTTACCTTGATTTTTCAAAACAGCAGCATAACTGTGGTCAACAGTTTGTTTCTTATTTATCTGTGATTTAATAAAATATAGTTTTAATTTTTCTGATATAAACAGTAATTTTTTGAGGTGGGGACAAGAGAAAGAAGACGAAAAATAATATACAAAAGTTGGAATTAAAAAAAAAAAAAAAAAAGGAAAATCTATGAATAACAAAATAGTTTCCCTTCTTTCTGTCATTTAAATCATAATACCAGGCAATATTATTAATGCCTTTGCACCAAATTAGGAACTAAGTCTTATTTCTTCGTGAGACAGCAACAGGAGAAATGAAGGGTCTTCAAAGCAACAAATATATAAAAAACACTTTCAATATCTCTGCTCCTCCCCTTAATATACAAAACATTTCCCACCCATCCCTAATTTAATCAACAATTACAACTTTATGAAAATATATACATATATATATATATACACACACATACACAAATACATAGCTGTTTCATCCAACTTTCTTAATTCAAAAATATTTCAAAATGTTAAAAATAATTAAACTCAATATGAGATAAAAATAAAAATATTTAATGGAATGAAATGATAAAATAGAAAGGGGGAGGAGGGAATTTAGAAAAACATTATTAAAATAACATTGGATTTAAACTAAAAAATAAAAAAAAAAAAGAATTATATCCTTTATTTCCAAAATCAGTTTGAAAATTATAAAAATAAAATAAAACAAATTTCATTAAAAAAAAAGTTAAAATAATAAAACAAATTTTATTAAAAAAAAAGTTAAAATAATAAAACAAATTTTATTTTATCACAAAGGAATCTCGAGCATGATATGCAGAAGATGAAGAGGAAGAAGAGGAAGAGGAGGCAGAAGAAGAAGAGGAGGAGGAAGAAGAGGATGATGAGAAATATCCTTGAAGATCACCATCAATTGACTCAACAGCTGAGGGTAATCGAGATACACGAGGGTGGTGTTTTGCCTCATAATGGCGATAGAGCTTAATGCCACCATAAACAGGGAGTGCAAATATTCCCAATCCCATCGCTACCACTCCAGCACAGGCTCCAAGGGTTCCAACTATCGGTGCAATCAATAATTTCCCACCTGTAAAAATAATAAATATATTAAATATTTAACCATAATGTACAGTCGTCAAAGGGAAATAATCCACACTTGAATTTTACTCTAAGTTTTATCGTTTCAATATTAATTTATTTTTAATAATTTAATATTACATTTAGAGTTAACATTATTAAGATTATTAAATTTAAATAATTATAATCAAAAAAGCTATTAAAACAACACATTAGCATGAAATCTAATTTTAAGTATTAAACTCGTGTGAATTATTTCCTTTGGTTGACTGTACTATAATAAAATTCAATTCAATTCAATTTAAAGTTTATTTCCAGAAAAATACAGGAAAAAGGAACATCCATCAACAGCTGAGCCAGAAATGGAGTTCAACAACAGAATTAAGGAAAATAAAAATCAGTATAATTGCTAGTTTCAAAACTTGATTAAAAGGACAGAACTGTGCACAGTATTATATGTACTAAAATGGTTAAAAATATTGAACATTTTATGAATGGGGGCGCGCCGCTGGCGAATTAACGGATAGAAATTATAGTTTTGATTCTTCGTTTGACAATTTAATTGATAACATTCTAAAATATCAGGGGCAACTAAACTATTGCTAACTAAGGGAATACCTGTATTTTCAATACAGAAGATCATTTTTAAGCTAGGCATCTTCAGATATTCACTTATCAATTCAAAACCATCCCACATTCAAAGTCTGTCAACCCATATCTTCACAAACAAATAACTTCTACTACTGTGGTAAAAACTAAGGTTTCCTTTTTTATACCAGTTTGCCATCTAGCAACAGCAGCTTGATACCATAGCCAATTTACTTTAAACTGCCAGATACTCTTAATAAATTGGCAAAGCCAGTGTATAAGTTGGGCTCATGGATGACTGAGAACAGGCCAAGAATCATTAAATCTTTTGTGTCCCGTAGATAAGTTGAGAGTAAATTTTAGGATGCTTATGAAATTTGAATTTGACACAGTTTTGGGATTTTATCACCTTGTATGTCAGATCGTTAGACTGAGATGATACATAATCACCCTTATTCATAACTAGTTACTGTATGGTTTAGATTATTTTATTTAATACCAAATTAAATTTTTTAAATTGAAATCAGATATGGAACATTTCCACTTATTAAGACAGGACAACTTCCTTAATTTACCATAGGCTATACGATTTTTGGGCTATTGTTTTTTGTTTTTTTTTTTCCGGAAAAGATGAGCTATCATTTATAATACAACCCAATTTACATGTCCTATGCACAATCAAGTCTATAATAAAGTTGATTATGCTTAGATACCATATTAATAAAACTAGGGTTGTGATGTATTTGAAATACTTAGTATTTGAAAGTATTTGAGGGTATTTGATTGTATTTAGTATTTTGTATTTCAAATACAATTTTTTTACAGTATTTGGTATAGTATTTCCAAATACACTTTCAAAGTATCTTGTATTTCAAATACTTTTTTCAATTTTAAATGACTATTCCTCCCCTCAAATTGTTGTTGGACCAGTCGATTTTCCCAATCAGCAGTACTGCCAATCAAAACGACTCCCACTCCAAATGGGGGATCATGGGATTCCGATTCCCAACCAAA
The DNA here is from genome assembly GCA_023313115.1 of Rhysida immarginata. NCBI lineage: Eukaryota > Metazoa > Arthropoda > Chilopoda > Scolopendromorpha > Scolopendridae > Rhysida > Rhysida immarginata. Next base: position 359,663 of record JAHWFO010033869.1, read on the forward strand.
AAAAAACTCTGTTAATTTCATTGCAGTTGGTTAATTCGTTCATTGCTTGAATACTGCTTGCAGTTGTGCTTTGCCGTGCGAAAAAGGTCGTACTCAGGGTTGCCAGGTTGGGCGATTTATCGCAAATTGGGCTACTTTTTTGTTCAAATTGCGACTAAAATTTCAAATTTGCGATTGCGACTGAATTGGGCAAATTCAAAACTACCGTAGTTACTGCATGTGACGATTTTTGGGCAATTTTTTTTTGTGTGAATGTTGTGACGATTTTTGGGTGAAATTATTTTCCAATTAAAAAACTGGTTTTATAGACAATTATTAAAACGAGGACGAGACAAGAAGACCAATGGAAGACCAGAGACATAATTTGGTCATATCATTGTTCTTTTACTGGATACAGTAGCCAATCCGATTTCGAAATTTGGCGCTGGCCTCCCATTGGTGCTTTATATGCAATTGAGTATATATAAGCTGATAAATAAGGTGCAGCAGGTGGCACCCACATAGGCTCATTTGTCCAGACACTTATGAAGAACATTCTACCCAAGATGGAAAACCATGAAAGTACTCTGGTTTCTGGACCATCCACTCGTTGTTAAGGGTCCCCTCAGGTTTCGAAGACCCCGCCATATCCTGGGTGTCTGCTTTGATGACGTTAACAAGGCCGTCTTCCCCAACTATTAGATCTTTTAGATCCTGCTGATTTTTGGGTTCTCTATTCGTCAATCTACAATCCGACTCTCGTCCTTTCTGGGGACTTCTTCTCTGGAGGACTAAAGAGGTTCATTAGGCTTCTCTCCCATTTCAGTGTATGTCCTCTTTGGGCGAGCGTGCAAAGTGAGCTTGGCTCCTGGACCACTCGTATCTTTCTTTTCACTTCACTGTTCGATTGTCGTGCAGCAGGACCAGTAGCCTAATTATTTTATAGGACTTCACAGTTTTTAGGTTTATCTTCTCTCTTTGTTTTTCATTTCAATAGCTTAAAAGCTAGCACATAATTACTTTTTATTTTCTTTTATAATGCGAATGGCGTGGAGTGGAAGTGGATATTTTAATCAAATACTGTTGGTGCTTCCTACAGTATAATGGGTAAATGGGCGAAATAAAAATTTTTTACCAAAAATCATATTGTTTGTTGATCACTAAAAATGTATGTGGTTGGAAGCTTACATCATAGACAGAATGTAGATTTGCAGGGTTCTCACATTCTGGAAAGTCAGGGAAATGAAAAGTGGTCAGGGAAGAAGGCTATTTTCTTGCATTGGGCGATTTTGGGCTACTTCAGTTCCCCGATTGGGCGAGCCACTTGTGTTTGAACCTGGCAACCCTGTTCGTACTGTGCCACAGGTAGTTTCTTTGCTAATTCTTTCTTCAAGATAAATTTTAAAATGGGTAACATTTTAATTCATTGTAGTTAAGTTCATGAATTTATAGTTATGGGTTCAACTAACGTGATCAACCGGGAAAAGTCAGGAAATTTTACGAAATCGTTTTGCTAGACACCCTGTATAAACGACATCTTTAAAAAATAATAAAAAAAATTGTATATTTTCGACAGGGCCCGGATTGCAAATTTTCCGTCTGAGTGATGCCAAATTTGAAGTTGCTGTTATTGAAGAAAAATTGTAAATAATTGTAAATAAATTAAAAGTATTTTTTTGTATTTGTAAATACGTATTTAGTATTTGAAATACATTTGACTGGAAGTATTTGAAATATTTTAAAATACATTTGTAGCCACATATTTTGTATTTTGAATTTCAAATACTTTCAAAAAGTATTTGTCACAACACTAAATAAAACAATAATAAACATTATAGAAGAAAAAGATTCCTCTGATTCTTTTAAAGATACAGTAGAACCTCCAGGGCCACGCCGTGCCGTTGTGCAGGTGGCAGAAATGAGAATGTTGAGATGGATGTGCAGAGTGACACGAGCAGACAGGATTAGAAATGAGTGCATCCGAGGGACAGTGAAAGTTACAGATATTGAAAATATAATCCAAGAAAATAGACTGAGATGGTTTGGCCATGTAATGAGAAGAGACGAGAACTACACTGGCAAAAGAGCTATGAACACGAAAGTGGAGGGAAGGAGGAAAAGAGGACGACCCAAGAGAAGATGGCAAGATATGGTGATGAAGATCTGAAATCAAAGGGTCTCAGAAGGGAATGGACAGAGGACAGAGAGAAATGGAGAAAGCTCATCAAAAACAGCAACCCCACATAGAAGTGGAAAAAGATGAAGAAGAAGAAGTGTATCTCCTACGGTTTAGTAGATACGATTTGCATACGTCCTAACTTGCATGTCGACGACACTGTAAGTGCCACTATAAGAAAGAGCACCCTCAACTTCCTATTCATTCCCTTTATTGGAATTTGCATAACTA
>JAHWFO010033869.1:371927-398304 GCA_023313115.1 Rhysida immarginata
AAGGAAGAATCGTAATCGGTCTGAAATCATTCAATAGACGTGGCCGTACTGACTTAGGAATAGGAACAATGTTAACGATCTTCCAGTCGCTTGGATATACGCCGGAAGCCAGAGAAGCATTAAATAATACCGCGAGAGGCTATAAGATGGCTGATAAGCAGCCCTTAAATACAAAATCGGGTATGCCATTACGGTGGACAATCTTAGACGCAGTAATTCGTTTAGCCAAAATAATAATAATAACCCTCGTCCGCGTCGTGCGAGGGGGGCAACATCTTAGGGAGATGGCCCTGGTTAACAGGTCTGATCTACTCTACCCTTAATCTTGAGGGTCCAGATGACCTAGTAGGGCTGATGAGCTGATTACATCAGCCAAGGGCCTGCTGATGATGGAGATGTCTAACAGGACCACCCATTTATTGGTGATCACTATGATTGGTGTTAGTGCGTTATCTGATACCGGCTCGGACGTCACCCGGGTTACCAAGGTCCGCGGTCGTGGGTTAGGCAGAGGCTCACGTTCGAAAAATATGCCACAATCTCCCAAGGCCACTGGTGGCAAAAGCAGCACCAACCTCTGTTCGGCTACTGCAATGCCACAACCTGTCCCTAGTGTTTCAAGAGCTTCTTTGCCCTCGACCACTAAGGCAGACAAGCCACGCCAACGCATGAAATGGACCAATTACATAAACCATTTTATCAGGCGAGCCTACTACGCAGTCACTAAATTGGAAACTGACACTACAGCTTACAGACAACGCTTATATAACACTTTCAAAGAGACATATCCTCACATCACAGTCAACGCATTGCAGATCAGCGTCACACAATTGTGATGAACAATTTAATACCCTTACCCACGCTATAGAAAATAAAGCAAGAAGTTGCACAACAGCTACAAGAACACGAGCCATCTACACAATCCGACACTCAACACAGATTCAAACACTAACATTGACATCACTAACGAACTTGTAGAACACACACTCAACAATGAACTTCACCATGATATTCATCCACAACATTAAATGACACATTGAAACATTGAAACATTAAATGACACCCTACAAAGATAACTTACAGTTTACACGGGAACAGATCCCACTCAAAGACCAGGTATACCGAAAATAAACATAAACAGCAAAACAGGGGAAATTTTATCTTACATGAACTCATATATCTTACCACAGTACATTGAAGAAAATCTATCTTTAGAATACATACACCTACTTATTAATACTGGGGCTTTCACAGTTATATCCACACTGGGTAGGAAACCAATCCATAAACACACACAAAAATTATACACACAACAGAAACCTAAATGGCAAAAGCAGATTGAGTCTGAGATTGATGAAATCCGCAAGCAGTTAGGTAGACTTACACAGTACACTAAAAACAACACTTCATCAAAGCAGAACAAATGCCTCAGACAGTTATTTAAGAAGATTAAAACACACACCAGACATGAGCAGCACAATCAACACATTACAGAATAAATGGACACATTAAAACAAAACTTAGCTGAAAAAATACAACGCCTGAAGAGATACAAAGCATGCACTCAGCGCAAACAGCAGAACCAGTTATTCGCAAACAATGAGAAGACATTCTATAAGTAGCTAAACAAAGATTATACACACACACAACACTAGTCTGCCAACACAAACAGCACTCCAACATAATTGGTCATCTCTTTGGTCTGTCTCAGTTGAACATAATAGGGAAGCTAGCTGGATCACGGAAAAGGAGCTATTAGCATCCACACTACCAAACATGCCTTATACTGACATAACACCAGATGAACTCTCACAAGTCATTAAACGTACTCACAATTGGAAGGCTCCAGGTGTAGATAGGATTCAGAAACACCTGTTTGCATCTGATCCTTGCAAAACAGATCTCCAACACTTTGCAAACACAACAGACATTGCCATATTCCCTCACACAAGGAATAACATACATGGTACCAAAGTCACATAACACTACAGATCCTACACAATATAGACCTATCACATGTCTGCCTACACTTTACAAAATAACTGCCTGTATCGCAAACAAAATTTATACACACATAGACACAAACAACATTCTCACTGAGCAACAAAAAGGATGCCGTAGAAATCACATGGGTAGTAAGGAGCAACTCCTGATAGACAGTGTGGTCCTACGGCAAGCTCACAATAAACATCGACACCTCCATGCAGCCTACATTGATTACAAAAAGGCCTTTGATAGTGTCCAACACTCATGGCTTTTATATACACAACGATTATATAAAATAAACCCTACACTTATCACATTTTTAGAAAGTACAATGCTGCATTGGAGAACTACACTACACCTCACACTCAACAGTGAAACCATCACGACTGACAGAATACAGATAAACCGGGGCATCTTCCAGGGTGACTCACTGAGCCCACTCTGGTTTTGTCTTGCACTAAATGCACTTTCAAACAGACTGAACAGCACAACTTACCACTACACAATTAAACACAATAAAAGCTGCCACTATACGCTTTCACACTTACTCTACATGGACGACATGAAAATCTACGCCTTCACACAAACACAATTGCACCAATTACTTGACATTACACAAACTTTTTCAAAAGACATACACATGCAATTTGGGTTGGACAAACGCAAAACCATTCACATTGAAAATGAAGTACTCAGGGAAGGGGGTTTCACATTAGATGAACCAGATCACATTGCTGCTATGGAAAATGACGAATTTTACAAATATCTAGGATTTAAGCAAGCCAAGCTTCTGGAGCACAAACACATAAAGAATACACTCACTAAACAATATCTTCATAGGCTTAAAACGCATTTAAATTCCAGAAATTTAGTCAATGCCATCAATACTTATGCCACACAAATACTCTCCTACTCCTTTGGAGTCATGCAGTGGACACACACAGATCTTGAGGGACTTGAAAGAAAACAATGTAAACTGCTTACAAAGCACAGAAAGCACCATCCACACGCAGCTATTGACTCGTCCAGAGGGAGGCAGAGGTCTTATTGACATAATAGATCTACACAGAAACAGACTCAGTCACTCAGAGAATTCTTTTACTCTAAACAACACACATCACCATTACACAAAGCAGTTTGCAAGGCTGATACAAAATACACATCTTTGAATCTGAACAGCGTGCAGAACACCCATAACATTCCTACAACATGCACTAAACTTCGTCATGGCTCGGAAAGCAACTCCACGGTAGACATCCTTCTGATCTCAACCAGTCGCACGTCGACAAAAAAGCGTTGAACTTTTGGTTGAGTGAAGGGAGTCTCTTCGGGGAAACTGAAGGAACCATGATTGCCATACAAGACCAGGTTATTAACACTAAAAGCTACAGAAAACCTGTTATCAAAGATTCGACTGATGGGTCTTGCAGGAAATGCCATATCGCAGAGGAAATCATCCAACAGGTCATATCCAGTTGCAAAATACTCATGCAGACAGGTTATTTACACAGACTTAACCAGGTAGCCAACATCATACATCAACATCTAGCTAAGATATACAAACTAAGGGACATTTACACTCCATACTATAAATATATCCCAGACACTGTCTTAGAGAACACCACACATAAACTATATTTTGACAGAGCTATAATCACTGACAAAACTATCCCTCATAACAGACCAGACATTACACAAAACAAAGTGACTTACATAATTGATATCTCCATCCCCAACACACACAATTTACAAAAGACATACACTGACAAAATCACTAAATATACGGATCTTGCACACGAAATAAAACACCTTTGGGGGGTTAACAGAGTACACATTGTTCCTATCGTTCTTTCTGCTACTGGGGTTATTCCACACTCGCTACACAAAAGCCTGTCAACACTAAATTTAAACCCACACTTATACAAAACCTTACAGAAAGCCACAATTCTAAACACCTGTCACATAGTAAGGAAATTCCTACACCCAAACATCAATACTCCCACGAGTGCATAACTTTCCCTCCCTTACATTCGAGTCCCTTGGGCTTGGCCCTCTTTTGGGTCTGCCTCTGGGATTGGCTTCCGGACTTGATCTGAGTTTGGCTTCCCCAAATAATAATAATAATAATAATAATAATAAGAAGAAGAAGAAGAAGAAGAAGAAGAAGAACAAGAAGAAGAAGCATTGGAAAATGGGTCTTTGGAGGAATTTTTTCACACCATACTTCCACGATCAGAATGGTAAACCGAAGGTACCTGGTTCGAGACCAGATCATGGAATTTTGTTTACTATTTTTCTCAGTTTAATTAAGCTTATTAATAAAGGAGGTATGGCATGAAAAAAAATCCTCCAAAGAACTATTTTTCAATCTTTCTTTATTATGAAATGAACAGAGCTGAAATTGCCTAATTGGAATTATAAAAATTATCTCCAATTATAAAAATGTTAGGAATTAAAATCCCATATAAGGGTTATTTAAGAAGAATGCCCTTATGGTCATAAAAAGGTACACTATCAATTTACGAGGTGCGTTCAAGTTCTAAGGCCTCCTATTTTATTTTTGAAAAACTATTGACCCAAGAAAGCTGAAACTCCCGTCATTTGTCCACATAGTCAACCTCTAGCCGTACACATTCTTCACGACGCTGACGCCACGATTGTATCGCCGCTGCAAACACTTCTATAGTGGTATGTTTTGCCTACTGAAAAGCCGCTCGATGAGCAGAAGCTTTATTCCGTTCTTGCATAAGCGATTTTCCAGTAGACAAAGCTGGTTCCTAAAGAAGCATTTGCGGCGGTCTGCCAATCATAGCGTCAGCGTTGTGAAAAATGTCTACGGGTAAAGGTTGACTATGTGGACAAATCACGGGAGTTTCAGCTTTCTAGGGTCAATAGTTTTTCAAAAATAAAATAGGAGGCCTTAGAACTTGAATGCACCTCGTATATCATCAAAATGCAGTTATTTTTCTAAAATACCCAAATCCCTTCAAAAAAAAAGGTGAAGTGGAAAAGACTTTTGTTCCACCATATACTGTACATTGATGAAACATCAAAGCAGTCCTTTTCCAGGGATACACTTGAACTCCTATAAGAAAATAAGGTGTAATTCTTAATAAAAATATGGGTGAAACCACATATGCAATAAACCACTGTGCAGAATTCTAATATATTTATGACCAGAATTTTTAAAAAGCACCTGCCATGTGTCAGTAGACTAGACTTTTTATTGCAACACAATAATACATCATGTCTTACTAGCAACTGTACAGGAACTATACCAATCAGAATACCAGATTCTTCTTCATTCACAGTGATTTCAGAAACCTAATGCTTAATTATTTTTGTCAGAAAACATTTGGCAATAAGGCAATTTTCAAGATATTTGTTGCTCTAGAAAGTACAAACCATTCTCTTAAACTTTCTCATGAATATCCTGAACTGGATACGTGAACAGGAATTCAGAATAAAGTTTCATTAAATATTTAAAAACGAAGTTTTATTTTTATAATAATAGCTCGGCTGCACTCATATTTCACTCTTCATATATCTCTGGTGATGCTTTTTTTGATCTTTCGCATCATACCCTTTTGCATTTCCTTCTTCACTTCATAAGCAGCAGCCGGATATTTTAAATCATTCTGTTAACAGGTGGCAAATTCTTTTTGTTTAAAAAATTTATTCAACAAAACCAAGAATTTTGAAGCATCTCAAGAAAAGATTAAGACTTCTCTGTGCCTGTTAGAATGGAGGCTTTTGAAAATACAATCATTTTGATCCTGTTATATGCTTGCCATTAATAAAATTTTTTTAAAACTAAAAATGAAAATGTCAGCCCAGCAGCCAAAAGCATTGAGATGCAGGCTTTGCAGTTTCAAGTCACTTGGACTGCAGGTTCAAACCCAACCATTGAATAAATGTCTTTTTTGTTCCATGGAATCTATCGTTTCAGGATTGCGTTAGGATATTAGTCGTGTGAAAGAACGTAAAATGACCTAGATGTTGACATGCCCAAAACCCTAAAACCAATCAAAAATGAAAATTTCTCCCTTTTATAGTGATTACATGCATCTCTTAAAATGATATTTAGAAAAACAGCAAAAACACTATAGTACAGGCTTGATAAAACTGAATAAAAACTGCTTTAATTCATGTAAAATGTAATTTGTGTAAAATATATATGTAAAAGGTGAAACAAAAGATTTAAAATTTTCAAAATTATATTTTATTCACACTGTATTTTTTTTTTAAATATATATGAAACTTTATTGTGTAAATCAAAAATAGCATTATCTATGTATAAAAGTATATATTAAGAACAAACTGAAAAATTCTATATGATTAAAAAACATTATTTACCGAAAACTGCTCCCCTTATAAATTTCCTCTGGATGGGATGATTTGCTTTGTAGCGGTACTTGCATCCAAAAATGCTCAACTGGCTGTAATGATCTCCAAAAAACCTCAATTTGCGTAGCTGATCTCCACAACGATAACAGAAATCAGTTTTACAGTGGGAACAATGCATGTGATCACAACCTGAAGTTCGTTGAATGAATATCTGATAATCAGTAAAATTTAGGAAAATGGCATTAATAAATACCACATAAAACCATATCACAAAATTTGAGAATATTTTAATACTAATTTGTTAATATAATATTTTTAATTACATAATTAAACATTAAATTAGTAAAGGTGAAGAAACAAATGAATACTAAATAATCTTTCAAATTACAGTTTTTACAAATTGGTTTCATACAATTTTAAATGAATTTCATACATTTTTAAATATATTTAATACGATTTTAAATGAATTTAATACTCTTTTAAATAGATTTAATACATTTTTAAATGAATTTAATACGATTTTAAATGTACTGGCCGCGTTTGGTTTTTTGAGATGTAGTGGCTTGAATTTCATTAGGAGTTGACTGTGTTTCAACATTTGAACTATTTTCAAGTTTCACATTCATTTTCGCAAGATTCTCCAGTGGAATTGGAATCACAAATAAACCGGCCGTTGTTTAAATGTACTAATATTTCCTGTGCATTCATATTTTCATCTATTTCATCCGATTTTACAAACGAGAAACGTTACTATTTTACAATCGTCTGCTTTGGAAATGTTTGTCCATAGGTGAAGCATTTTTACAATACAGGTAAAATAGTCTTATAAATTATCGCTAGGTGGACAGTAATATAAATTTATAACATTTATAAAAATTTTGTAAAAATTTAAAAATAGTTTTAGTAATAAATTTAAAAAATTATTTTTAGAGTATTTAGTAATTATATTTTATTTACACACATTATATTTATTTAAAATCATATTAAATTCATTTAAAAATGTATAAAATCTATTTAAAAGAGTATTAAATTCATTTGAAACTGTATTCAATTCATTTAAAATCGTATTAAATCTATTTAAAATTGTATGAAATTCATTTAAAATTGTATGAAACCAATTTGTAAAACCTGTAAAAAACATTCTCAATTATGCAAGAATGATAAACTAATTAAGAAACACTGGAGATAATGTTTAAAAGGTAAACACGTTGAGATGATAAATGAAAGAAAAAATCCACAACGTAGATTTAAAGGAGTAGAGAAGACGAGCTGAATACTCATGGTCCCTGGTTCAAATCTAGGTCGTGGAATTTTTCCTTTCGTTTTTTCATCTTAACAAGTATGCACGCATAGCTTGTCAATTAAATACAGGTCATATTATCAACAGTCTTATGCTTTTCTACAAGAAGGTTTTATTTGATAAATAAAACCTTGTTGCAGAAAAGTGGTTGGCTTCTTGTGTTTTACTGATATCATATCCACAGATAATAATTGGTAATTTTTTCTTTTTTGTCTTCTTCTGACAGTCTTCTTTTCTATTGCCACTGTCAGATCAACTCTTAATCCATGTCGAATTTCAAAGCCACCAAATATATTTCAAAAGTATGATGAAAATTCATATTATCTTGCTTAAATGCTAAAAATAATATCCAAAACCAACTTAAAATTTGAAAAATGAGTGTGCTTGAATGAGGGAGCAAAAAGATAATAAACATAGTGTTTTATTAAACATCAAGAGCCAGAGGAAATTGAAAATAACTTCTATTCCTATGAATAAATGGAAGCACAGATGATGGGAGATGGAACCCAATGAGATGACTAATTTTGCATTTTAAATGCATGATTAAATTTCTTTTTAATCCCTTACAAGTTTAGATTAAAAAAAAATAGTCATCACATATTAATCATCTACTAAGGAAATAGCAGGATGAATTCATGAACATAACTCATAGCTATAGAAGGATCAGTCACTGAACTCATCTCTAAATGAGTCATTTGTAAACAATAGAATTTAAAAAAATGTTCCTTTATTGCAGTGCTATTGGCAATGGAAGGAATTATTGAGCAAGAGCTAATAGTTACAAATTACGCAGCAGAACATTATCCTAAAGTGTAAACATAAGCTTATGATTTATTTTTTTTTTAACTAATAAAAGATGGATTAAGAAACTCACTCATTGCCAGTCTCATCAGGTTAAATTTGTCAATGCTTTGCAATGCAGCTCAACCAAGGGGCAATAATAAAATGAAATCTCCCTCCTACTTTTTCTAAATAATAAATTTTAATTTAAATTTAAATTTTATAATAAAAAATACTACATATAACTTCTGATAAACCTGTTAAGACTTTAATATAAATCAAAATACAGAACCGAGTCTTCAATAATATAGTAAAAGGAATAATGTAATGGTAAATGACCCAACAAATTAATAAAAATAATGAGGTTGAAACATTTCTGCAATTTGATATTTGAAATATTCAAGTTTCCTAAGGTTTAACTTATTTTCTAATGCATTTATTCTTATAAAAGTAGCTTTATTTCCAAAGATTCGTTTGTTTTTTTTTTAATTTGATTAGAGCTTGAAGCATTTAAGTGGGTTCAATTTTTATTTTACTTTGGAGGGAACATTCCACTTTGTGATTGGAAATTAAAAACCAATTAATTCAATAACAATTAAAAATGGGAACACATTATATTCCTAAATTTTCTGGCTCTGTTTTTTTTCTTTCTTTCTCATCTATAAGATGTGTTACTTAACAAATGTTTGCAGTTTTCAAGATTAAGGTCATTTGTACTCAAGACAGTTATAGACAGTCTCACTGACACACTTTTTCACAAATGCAATGAAGATGGGCCATTGGCCGGTCACCACTATACACCTTATGACTTAGCCAGAGGTAATTTTTAACATTAAGGTCATTCACATAACCTTAAAACCTATCTTATGACCTGTTTACTTTGTCAAGCTAGGCGATTTCATCTTCATCTTTGATCTCTTCCCAGCTACTGTTTGAAATTAAGGTTTTATGATATTGCAAAGAGAAAGCAATATCAGCGGATAATGTAGAATAATAGAATAATAAAGCAAAATCAGTGTTTTTATCAGTGTTGATAAAATGAAATTCAGATAAAATAAGACAAAATAGTCTTTAAAAGTTAAAATATTGATTTACTTGGCATTTTGGGCATCGCTGGGCATTTCTTTGACCGTGATGAATTTCTTCAGCCCATGATTTGAGAAGCCGGTCACCTTTACGAAACTGTTTGCATGTCAGCTGATGATGCCACGGGGAGTGACATGAGAAACACCAAACCAGCTGGCATTCTTCACATTTAATTCTAAGAAGAGAAATTTGATCATCACATTCGCTTATCAATAAGTCAACAGAAGCTTAGGAAATACATATATTTTTTCTTCTTTTCAACTTTCGTTTTTTCTTCCAAGAGATAGCACAGAAAAACAAAAATAATAATCGTTTATTACAGAAAAAGTTTAGCAAATTTTAAAGATTAAGGATGTGACAAAAATAACACAAAACCTAAAAATAGAATCATTTTACATTAACTTATTTCACAATTTTAACATTGTGTTGCTTCAAAATTCTAATTCAATTATTAAGATATTTTTTAGAAGTATCTCTGAGAAAGTAAACAAGACCACCAACCTTAATGAGGATAGAAAAAACTAAACTTGTTTTCTTTATATTTTTTTTATGTTGTTAGTTTTTTTTATGGCCCAAATAAATATTGTGAATGCTTGATGAATATAAGACATTATTCTATTCTGCAGTAAGACTTGAACTTAAAGATTTATAATTTGGCGAATCTATCTATTCTTTTCAATTTTTCAGAGCAGAATTCAATATAATTGATTACTAACAATCTGTGATTATTTAATAATTCTGGGCAGGAATGGAGGATGTTGCTTTAATAGCGAATTTAAGCGAACGTAACATTATAAGATAGAGAAACCGATCATATCACTTAAATAAAATAGTTCACATGTACTGTACAGTAATGAACTGTATGAATTGTAGGCTAGAGTACTAATAAGCATGCTGTTGCAATATAACAGTGGGCAGATTTAAATTACATGCGTGTGCTATATAAATATCGATCACGATACAAACGCAACTGATGATCAATCATTAATTCTTTTCATGAAGAGTTGGGTTACTTTCAAATAGGCAATTAGGATGTGGCTGCTTACTCCCCCCCCCCCCCCACCGAGTATTTGTGAGTGGAAGACAACATGAAATAACTTACTGGCTTCTCTCTGGATGGCTTTTGGTATTCTTCAGGTTGGTCAATTTGGAGAGAGTGTAGACGTGATTGCAACGCGGACAGGTTTTCGAGTAAGGGTCCAAATTGGCTTGTAAGAGGTAGAGGCGATACTTCTCCTTAACATGAGGTTCCAAGCGAGCCGAGACTTCATCCCTGTGAACGAAGACATGACATCGCGGATTGCAACACTCGATCTTGACAATGCCTTCGTTCACTTTGGACGTGTAGTATTCTCGCAGGCAGTCGGCGCACACGGGGAAACTGCAACAGATGCGGTAGTAGAGCCAGCGGAACTCGAGGCATACTTTACACTCCGACCAAACCCAGTCGCCGACGGGGAAGTGTGGCGGTGGTTCGTCGGGATCACCGCTGTTGGTCAGCACTCCCAACAGACCGAGTATCTCGTCTTGCGGGAAAATTGTCTGCAGGTTGTCTGGCTGGTTGAGAAAACGCTGTAATAAAAGACGGCGTATGTCAGCGAGTTCTCTGAGAATCAATTCATCTGGCATCATAAACAGCGAGTTCTCTGTCGTCGAGTTTGTCGTCGTCGTCGTCGACTGGGTATTATGAGTGGCGGAACTAGAGCTTGCTAGCAAAACATTGCCCGGATAAGAGAGCGGTTTCCCTTCATCTATCAGATTCGAACTGGAAATATGACTGGGTCGTATGGGGCGTAAAGTGGCGAAAGTGTCAGGTGTCGAATCAGGATGATTTCGCCCCAACTGTATAATAGGAGGGCCCGAAGATTTCACGAAATATTCCAAAGCTTGCAAAATATCTTTCATACATTCTCTGACAGGTTTACGCCCATCTAGGATTTCCTCTGGCAAGCACATAGTGATGGGAACCTTCGAAGTGCGTTTCTTCACATTTTCTACTGTGTCACTATCAAATATATCTATACGAAATAAATAATTTTCTTCGCCCCCGAGCGCATCTTCGAACAATTCAGCAGTAGCCATTTCAATCGAGGATTATTGAATAATACCGGCTTCTGTCAGGAGTACGATTTTCAATCATTGACACACTTTAACGAGTAGCCATAGACCGTGTGCAGCACCTGCGATTTGCTTCACTCTCGATGATGTTTACGTTATTCTTTATAACGGAATATTATTCAATGGCAAGGAGCTTCTCTGCCCCACACAACTCTTTTACCTTCCCTAGGTGTGTTGCAATACTTCTTCGCAGCTTCATACTCAAATGATCGTGTGGAGTCCGCAGACTTTTACACAGCTTCCTTGGTTTAACGGAAGTGCGTCATTTCAACAACAACAAATCTCTCATAGCACTTTTCGCCACCAGGGATGGAGCTGAAAACGTGTCGCAACCACGCCTTTACCCGTTACTAGTTTCCAACTTACGGCCGGTGGTGAAGTTTAGAACAGGCGTTTCCACTTACACAGTATTTAAGAGGACGATCACATTTCGCTAAAAGTTGTTCGTTTTCACGCAGGCGAAAAGTTTCTTTAAATAGGACATACAAACTTCTCCAATTATTTTTTTCGAAACGACACTCCAGCCGGGATGCTTAGTAGACAAGCTTTGTCTTTCGTCCAGTAAGCTGAATCAAAAGAGTCTGCCTTCGAAAAATTAGGCTTTTTGGAAGATCTTTGCTTGTGACCAATTTAATTGACGTTCACTATATTACTCCAAAATGCGAATGAAGGCCGCTGTGGCGTTTATAAAAAATATATTTTATAAGATGTTACCTACCTTCACAAAAAGTATCTTACATTATATTAATTTTAAAAACGACTGAAATAAAGAAAACCGTTTCTGATACAAGCTAAAACGAATAAAAACGGGACAGTGTTCCAGTTCAGCGAGTTCTTTTGCGTTTCACCTGTTGGGTGTGTCCATTTGGACTTTTTTAAAGTCTACGTTTACTCAAACTAGAGTTCTGTTTTACTTTTTATCATTTTATATCAAACCTACTTGAAAATAATGCTGCTGTTTGTACAGGATTTTGTACATGACTTTCAACAACATGATAATATCTATGAATACAGTTGTAAGCTCATGAGTTTTTTTAACGCTACTTTTTCGATTTTTCTCATGGTCATTTTATTTGCTTTAATCTAATTACATGTGTGAATAGTGAATGATGAATCCAAGGGCAATATAAGCAATATCGAATTAATAAGCGATTTTCATTTTGAGGTCACCGAAGGGTAAGCTTCTATCATGTGTAGATAACGTGAAAGCAAAAGATAACGTTTGCATCCACCACTCTCAGTTTTACTTGACCCACAAACGCTGCTCACCAATACTTGTTTGCAAATCTTGTGAAATATTTCTTATAAAACTTGCTTAATAAATTGGTTTTCAGAATATTCTGGCATTTTAAGTTTAATCATTTTGGCCATGTATATTTTAATCAAAAATACCAGATGTAGCCTATATCAGATACCCATCATTCTTTTATTACATGTATTATTAATAAATAAATAAGAGCACATAGTAGAAGAAAATATACTTTTTTGAGGGGGGGACCATTTCTCAGCTATCTTCTCTGAGATGTCTATTAAGCTAATGTGACAGGCAAGCGATATAAATATTATTTATCTACTTTCTAAATAGCGTGCACCCATACAATCTGTCCAAACAACTAAAATGAAATTTACATCATTTAATAAATTGAACAGAAATAAACGTCTATTTTGATGTGAAACATTTTTTAAATCATTATTTACAAAATCGCTTTTATATGTAGAGTTGACAAAAATGTTTGTTTTTATTTAATATATAAAGAATTTAAAAATAAAAAAAAAATAGGGAATTCAAATTTCCAACACTGCCGCCAATAAACATCAAACGAAGCGGCGAAATTATCGAAGGGGTCTTTTATGAGAAGCGCTCCTATTTTTGTATTTTCTCCTTTCATCTTAAAAAAAACAAACAAAGAATTAAGAAGGATCAAAGAATAAAAAAAGATAAAAGATGTATACTTTTTTCATATAAGGGGAAAATGGAAATTTAAAAACTAAAACTGAAACTACACAATTCGTCAAAAGAGCGAGTAGTGCGAGGTTAACGTCATGACCCGCAGCCGCCATTTGTCGTACACGGCGTATCCGTTAAAGTAAACGCAACGTGAGGCAAAGGACTACGCATCACTAAGTTTAAAGATTCACTGTTTATAGATATTGAGCATTAAGAACACTTCATTATTTTACTTAAAACATTAAAAAGGAAACAATGCCACGAGGGCGATCTCCACCGAGTAGTAAATACGTGCGCAAAAGGTAATTTCATTAATAATAATGATTAAAGAGACATGACTTGATTTACCATAGGCTTATGCTGTTAATTAACATCGAGCCCAGATCTGAATTGTTTACAGACTAACCAACAACATTTATAGATTCACAAACTCATCCGAATTTATTAAGAATTATCAAATACAAAAATACCTGTTTGTCTATGATGAATAAATAAATTAAAAAAAACAACAAAACATCAAGAAAATTTGATATATGCCGGTGATTAATTAGACATAGCAAATCCAATATACGTGCACATCAAGATACAAGCACATCAGATCTTCTTCTGTATTTAACACAATTATAATTATAGACGCATAAAATGTATACAGTGTGCTCGAAAAGGCTACACCCCTCAAATTACTTGGTAACTACTGTAGATTCTAAAATTGTTAAAGCAAACAAACAGGAAGTCGTGGATGGGCTATCTGATGACTATGGCCTTCCGATGACCAGATTATGCAAATGAGGACATAACTCAGAAATCGTAATACCTACGGACTATTCTATATTACACGTGCAAACTTGCTCCGCATTCACTTATAAACACGATTAAAAACAAACAAAAAAACTCCCATCATCGTAATCAGATGAATTATGAAAAGGAATTGTACTGTCCATTGGTAGTAAGTTAAGGTTCGACCTTGAAAGAGTCCGATTATTCAATTACAAAAATGGGAGTCAGAATACGGTAATGCAGTGACCAATGTTTCAATCCAGTTTTATCCACTACAAGTTATGCACTGTCAAAACAGCTTCTAGATAGTATTAATAATTATATGGTTGAAAATCGATTTACTACAATACATGATAGGACGGTACTATACAGGCTGTCATTCTAGCAATAGATTCGTGCTCCATCAAGGTCGAACTTTAACTTATGAGCAATGGATATTATAGAGATTTTTGCCAACACTCTAAAGGCTGTTAGGAACTCCATCCAACATTGTCGTCATCTGTGCTTTGGGATCGTTCACAAATTATGTTTGCTAAAATGACAAAATTTTAACTTCCTCCCTCTTTGTAACACTTTGCAACATTAACCAAATCCCCTCTCCCCCAAATAAACGTATGTAATATATTCAAATACCCCCTTAAATAAGGAAACCTTTTCACATAAAAATAGGAGCCACAACCATGGCATATAAGCAGAAGTGATTTGTTTTGGAATATAGGCGAACGTTCACACTTTGATAACCCCCATTTTTACTGTTAACTTTTGTTAGTTTCATAATCTCCCCTCCTCCCTGTCAAGCAAACGCATTTTGTGAATGAACCATTTGTAGTTGGTGGAAGACATTTTGAGCACATCTTTAATTAGTTTTTGTTTGCTGGGTAGCCTCTCTACTGTTTTCAATTTTGTTACATGTGGAAAAATAAATGTCAAACCTTTGTTGAAATGTTTCAGTTCAGTTATGATGTGGCTTTTTTATTGTGTTCATAATTGAATGTGATCATGTTTATAATTGGAAATTGATCCCTATCTGTTGCAGTTTGAGAAAATTTTATGTATGTTGTAATTTGCAGAATCAGGTCGTCAGAAGGTCAGTAATGACTTTCCATTTGCTGGCTGCAACAGATTTTTAAATTCTATGACAGTTGTCAAGTAATTTTCAATTACCCTGTATAAAAATATATACAGTATGAATTGGAAAAAAAAAGTACAACAATAAGTTTCTATTAGGTTTTAAATACAAGCAATGAAGCAGTATATAGGTAGAACGTCAACCTCAATATTAAGTACAGAAAAATAGGAATGCTAGCCTAGTTGGATCATCCGTAATGTGAATATTGATAAAAAAAAAAATTTAAGGAATTGAAAAGTTTTGCCACTATCCTTATAATTTTGGTTCATACAGAATCCTAAAACTGTTCAGGAAAAACCTGCAATTCTATTGACAGCATAAATATCTTGAAGTCCATTGCATATTGTGAAATCTTCATGATCGTACCTATTATGATGGCAGTAGGGTTTAAAGCTCACTAAGATAGGGAAAATTTATCTCAATAAGACTTCCGTCATTGAGCTTGATAGTGCTATCCCTCCACCAGCTTGGAAGCGGCCAGTACTATTGTGTTGCAACCAGCACTTGCCATTTCCACAACCATCACTCAGGTTGATATGCATTATACGTAAGGCATCATTAAGATTGCACCTTGAAAGTAAGCGCGAGGGAAATATTTGCCACTGCTCGTGCCTACTTGAACCCCAACCCGTCTCAAAAGTCACCATGAGGTGCACATGGTAGACAAAGTCGTCTCAAAAGTTCCTTCCTCTCCACCGTGAGTAACCACTGGACATCCTAGTCATTCGCCAGTTGTTTCCTGAACTTGCTCTTCGACGTTAGTAAATCATGGCTGCTGATCTCTCAATAGAAAACGAAAGTCGCCGCACTGGGAATTTTTCAGTGTCCGTTGTGCGACAAGGTTTTTACGGATGAATTAAGCAACGGAGCATCATAAAAGTCATTTCAATAAAGAAAGTATAGAAAATAAGTGAAGTTTCGTTTAAATAAAATATTAGCAAAAAAAAAAAAACAAACAAACAAAACACGTGGCCATTAACTACAATATACAGCCCTACAACCCTGAAAAATTAATGTTATGTAGGATGATATTTGATTTTGCAGATTTAATTTTTAAGTTATGAATAAATTATATCGTATAATATAAATAAAACGTAAAAAACTCCAAATATTTTTTCGCACAGCCTGCTGCACGTTTTTATTATTATTATTATTATTATTATTATTATTATTATTATTATTGTTGTTGTTGTTAATAATTGTTAAGGGTGACACGTAGGGGTTATGTCATAAGTTCTGTCATTTGATGGAACTCTCATACTGAACGCATAACCCCGTCAACAAATTAGTTAAAGGTAAACTCCACACCCAAAACAACTTTGTTTAAAATGAAAGATGAAAGTCTCGGTAACAATGTCGCATGTATAAAAATGTTCAATTCATACTCAAAATTGATAAAATATATAAAAAACTTTAGTTTTTTCCCCTCCCCCTGCGATAGACACTGGTGCCATGGTTCGGCAACTGTTACGTCAAACAAGTTGCCGAGAAGTGCGAAGGAGTTTCGAATTCGTGACGTCACACATTGGACGCTATCGGTTAGTTGTCAGTTGGGCATCGCAATGGACTATGTATATGAAACAAGACCGGTAGTGACGACTGTGATTTTGATAACAGTGACAGCGATATACAAGGGCCGTTAGCAGAATTCAATGCTACTCCAACTTCTGCAATATACAGCCCTAAGCATTAAACCGTGAAACGGGATCTTCTGCTTGCCGCATCGGCGTGTGCACATTAGGGTGGCGTGTGCCTTACACAGCAGATAGGCTTACCTCCTTATTCCTTCAGCGTTTAATGAGTGCTGTTGCGGTCGTTGTTCTTAAGAACGCAAGGCCCGTTTAGAGTTGGAAGAGCATCTAGTTCCACCTTATACGCAATCTAGTTTGGGCGAATTTCTTGTTTGAATTGATACTGAATTTTAAACGGCGGATGCGTAGACAAAGGAAGACGCTTCAAAATGAGCACACGATGCTGTTTGGAGTTGGATACCAGTTCCTTCGCTATCAAAAACTAATCCACTGTTTTTTAATCGATTCTGATTCTGGAAATCTATGAAACATGAAATTTCTATATTCTACTGTCTATTTACACATCCAAACAGAAAAAATTGAAGGCATTCTGCCATAAAACAGGTTAGCAAAATCTTACGATATGTAGAATCGTTCTAAGCGACTAGAATCTCGGCGACGAAATTCCCCGAGGTTCTCGCGGCAGGAAATTACAGCTTGTTCCGCCGTGTTCTGTGGAGAAGGAATGGAAGATCCGACGCAAATTTTCAATTTTCCGAGG
Source organism: Rhysida immarginata (assembly GCA_023313115.1). Classification (NCBI taxonomy): domain Eukaryota; kingdom Metazoa; phylum Arthropoda; class Chilopoda; order Scolopendromorpha; family Scolopendridae; genus Rhysida; species Rhysida immarginata. The sequence continues at coordinate 389,691 of JAHWFO010033869.1, forward strand.
CATTTTTCTTAATAAAGTATTAGGAAAAATCGAAAAATTTTGAATGATAAATACTCTATTAACCTGGATTAATGTTATGATGCAAAAAAATAAAGTCGATTTTTTCCGTGGAGTTTACCTTTAAGAATTATATGGTTAATTTTAAAGATATCAATTTATCTGCTATCACGTTTGCTTATTTTCTTAATACTATTTTTTTTTTTTCTTCTCGTTTCATTTCTTTTTAATTTTCTCATCAACCCCGATTTGGGCTTTGCTTGTGGGGGGCAACTTGATTCTCTAGACTTTGCTCCCTCAGTTGTTGTCACATTATTACAACTCCATTGCAAAAAAATAGAATAATGTTTTATTATGAACTTCCAATGTGATTTACGTGCTTATTTCACCACCAAATCACACGAAAAGCAAAGCACGACATATTCAAGCACAAAGCTAGAATATGAATTGTTGAAAAAATATTAGCTGTTTGCTAATTATTTAAACAGAATTAATTGGCTGTTGCAAAATATTAGAATAAGCTGCCCCCCATTGCAAAAAAATAGAATAGTTGATTATTCAATTTTTCAACGAATTGTATCCAAGTTAATATTGCATAGATTAAAATCAGACATATAAAAGAACCTTTCCCTGGAACACAGAGTGCTTTAGTGTTCCAAAAGTTGCACTTATGGGGAGCAAAAAAGACATCACTGAAAATACTAAGGAGATCATCGTGAACGCACATAAAACAGGACTAACGCAGACCAGGATTGCAGAAATAGCTGAACGTTCTCAAGCAACTGTTTCAAGTATAGTCCGTGCTCACCAGAATAAAAAGAATGTCCAAGCCCAGCATATAAACAATCGCTCCAGACGTGGAAGAAAGCCTAAAACCACAACCCGGGATGAGAGACCACTCTTGAAAATTGCTAGGAAACATCGATTCAAAAGTCTGCAACATCTCCACTTCATATGGAAAACCAATCACGGAGTCAGAGTATCTAAACGGACTACGTGGAGAAGACTACGCTGCCATGGTTACTTCTCTAGAATTCCGAAAATCAATCCTATGTTGACAAGAACTCAACGAGATGGTGCAAACAGCGACAATACTGGGGTGATGAAGAATGGAGCAAAATTTTGTTTAGTGATGAATCTGTGTTTTGCCTTGTGCATGGAGATCAAGGAATCAGGGTGTGGAGGAGGAAAAAAGAAGCGTTTCAACAAGATTGCCTCAAACGTTCTGTGAAGTTTGCCACGTCGGTGATGGTGTGGAGTTGCATGTCCTCACATGGGGTTGGGAAACTATGTATTGTGCGTGGAACAGTGAATGCAGACGTTTAAATGGAAATTCTGGACTCTTACATGTTCCTTCGGCAGAAGAACTGTATGAGGATGACGAGTTTATCTTCCAATAGGATGGGGCATCGTCCCACACAGCTAAACGCACAATGACATGGCTCAGAGATCGTGGTATAAATGTGCTTCCATGGCCTGCCAATTCACCGGATTTAAATCCAATTGAGAATCTGTGGGCCATAATGAAGAAAATACTCTGAGCATGTTCCCAGCACTAGACAAGAACTTGTGTCTGCAATTCGACATATCTGGGCCTCAATTTCAAGACAAACGTGTTGTCAGCTTGTTAGCAATATGCCACGTCGTATGCAAGCTGTGATGAATGCAAAAGGCAACTAAACAAAGTATTAACTTTGCTAATTTTGAGTGTTCATATAAATTATTCTATTTTTTTGCAATGGGGAACAGCTTATTCTAATATTTTGCAAAAGCCAATTCCGTTTAAATAATTAGCAAATAGCTAATGTTTTTTCAACAATTCATATTCTAGTTTTGTGCCTGTATATGTTGTATTTTGCTTTTCGTGTGATTTGGTGGTGAAATAAGCATGCAAATCACCTTAGAAGTTCATAATAAAACATTATTCTATTTTTTTGCAATGGAGTTGTATTATTATCATTATTGTTTGGGGAAGCCAAACTCTGATCAATTCCAGAAGCCAATCCCAAAAGAGGGCCAAGCCCAAGGGACTCAAATGTAAGGGAGGAAAAGTTACGCACTCGTGGGAGTATTGATGTTTTGATGTAGGAATTTCCTGACTATGTGACAGGTGTTTAGAATTGTGGCGTTCTGTAAGGTTTTGTATAAGTGTGGGTTTAAATTTAGTGTTGACAGGCTTTTGTGTAGTGAGTGTGGAATAACCCCAGTGGCAGAAAGAACGATAGGAACAATGTGTACTCTGTTAACTCCCCAAAGGCGTTTTATTTCATGTGCAAGATCCGTATATTTAGTGAATTTGTCAGTGTATGTTTTTTGTAAAGGGTCATTCCATGTCAAGTGTCCTGAAATCGGAAATCGTCCACACTCGACCATCTCAGATCTTGTTCAAAATTTTTGTGGGTGTGCATATACAAGTGACATGAAGCTGTGCAAAATTTCAGCTCGATTGATCAAGTAGTTCTGGAGCTGAGGCCACCTTTGTGGACCCATACTTGGTAACAGAGACCATGCGCGGAAACATTTGGGCAAGTTTCAGACACCCTTGCGCTACAACCAGTACTTTGACAAATTCGAAATTGTGCACACTAGCACAACTTAATGCAGCTATATTATGCAGCTTAGGCAGAAATGGTTATCCTTAATGTTATTTGGTCTGAAAGTACCTTGCAAAATTTGCCACGTTGAATTTTGGTCATACTTCTACCATCCATAACTCTAAGGCAAAACCAGCTGGTGCCCTAATTTTTGGAATATCAGTCAACAGTCTGGGTGCCACTATGCTTGACCAGTATTGGCTTTTCTGCTGTAATACTTTCGAATTTATTGGCACTCATATCATGGGTGAAATTAAAAAACACCAATTTTTTGCACTTTTCAGAGGAAGATTTCAATATTAAGGCCATCTCTGATTTTGTTTTTTCTGCTACCATTAGAAAGACCACATTTTTTTACTGCTAGAATTCCATAAAAGTAAAATGGTTTCTTTTTCATATAAGGCTTTTAAAATGACCCTGAAGATAGCTTATGTGTTCCACGGCTGTATGTGTTATAACATATAGGTTGTAATAGAGGCAAATGGTTTAACAACTTTTTTTCTAATGATTTATCAAAAAGCAGAAAAATATGACAAATTAAAAATATACATAACAAACTAATGATCATAAATAAAGTCACCATATATAAAATTTGTTTAAATAATAAAGCAAACGTTTCATCATTTATCAAAGTCCTTTTTCATTGCAGTGAACTTTTCTTCAATGCTGGTGATGAGCTCATTTGGATAATTGTATTTCTGGCCCATTGAACTTGCATTTGGTGCTGGTAAGATGGCTATAATATGCTGTTCTGGAATCCAGCTGGTATCTTTCCTTTGGGGCCATTGAAAGGAATGAGCCACACCATGAGGATGCATGAAGTCAATGAAGGCATCGCGATCTTCTAATGAAATATCACAAACATTACCAATCCACCATTGGTTGCCATTAGATGCAGGCTATATATTGGCCAGGCTGAATGAGTTGATCGATACAAGTGGACTGTCAGTTGATTTGTCAACACTGGCAATAAATGAGTCCATATCATTGGACACTTTGCTAATTTGAATTCGTTTTTCATCAACTGGTTTAAAGCAGTGGTTTTCTCTTGTTCCAGCTACAGTGCGGCCACCTTGAAATCTCTCTTCTTGTATTGGCCTAATTGCATCAACTTCATCTTTTGAAATAAAAAAGAATTTAATTCCATAAACGTGCCCATCACAAAACTTGAACACACTAGAATTCCATGGAATAACCTGGAACATTCTAGAATACAATGAAAATCAATAGAAAATTCTACAAAATTCTGACACAAATGTTATATAACATTACTACCTGCACATCAAAATGTGAGCAACCATTTGCCTCTATTAGAATGTATGTGTTATAATATATACAGCCGCGGAACATATAAGCTATCTTCAGGGTCATTTTAAAAGCCTTATATGAAAAAAAAACCATTTTACTTTTATGGAATTCTTGTAGTAAAAAATGTGCTCTTTCTAATGGTGGCAGAGAAAACAAAATCAGAGATGGCCTTAATATTGAAATCTTCCTCTGAAAAGTGCAAAAAATTGGTGTTTTTTAATTTCACCCATGACATGAGTGCAATAAATTCGAAAGTATTACAGCAGAAAAGCCAATACTGGTCAAGCATTGTGGCACCCAGACTGTTGACTGCTATTCCAAAAATTAGGGCACCAGCTGGTTTTGCCTTAGAGTTATGGATGGTAGAAGTATGATCAAAATTCTACGCGGCAAATTTTGCAAGGTACTTTCAGACCAAATAACATTAAGGATAACCATTTCTGCCTAATGTGCATAATGTAGCTGCATTAAGCACAAAAAGTTGTGCTAGTGTGCAAAATTTCGAATCTGTCAAAGCTCTGGGTGTCTGAAACTTGCCCAAATGTTTCTGCGTGCAGTGTCTGTGACTAGGTATGGGTCCACAAAGGTGGCCTTAGCTCCAGAACTACTTGATCAATCGAGCTGAAAATTTTGCACAGCTCCATGCCACATGTATGTGCACACCCACAAAAATTTTGAACAAAATCTGAGGTGGTAGAGTGTGGACTTCCAGGACACTTGACATGGAATGACCCTAAATTGTGTGTGTTGGGGATGGAGATGTCAATTAAATAAGTCACTTTGTTTTGCTTATCTACTAGTGTAATGTCTGGTCTGTTATGAGGGATAGTTTTGTCAGTGATTATAGCTCTGTCAAAATATAGTTTGTATGGTGTTCTCTAAGACAGTGTCGAGAATATATTTATAGTATGGAGTGTGAATGTCCCTTAGCTTGTGTATCTTAGCTAGATGTTGATGTTGGCTACCTGGTTATGTCTGTGTAAATAATCTGTCTGCATGAGTATTTTGCAACTGGATACGATGTGTTGAATGGTTTCCTCTGCGATATGGCTTTCCTGCAAGACCCGTCAGTGGAATCTTTGATAATGTTTTCTGTAGCTTTTAGTGTTAATAACCTGGTCTTGTATGGCAATCATGGTTCCTTCAGTTTCCCCAAAGAGACTCCCTTCACTCAACCAAAAGTTCGATGCTTTTTTGTCGACGTGCGGCTGGTTGAGGTCAGAAGGATGTCTACCGTGGAGTTGCTTTCCGAGCCATGATTGAAGTTTAGTGCATGTTGTAGGAATGTTATGGGTGTTCTGTGCGCAGTTCAGATTCAAAGGTGTGTATTTTGTATCGGCCATGCAAACTGCTTTGTGTAATGGTGATGTGTGTTGTTTAGAGTAAAAGAATTCTCTGAGTGACTGAGTCTGTTTCTGGTGTAGATCTATTATGTCAATAAGACCTCTGCCTCCCTCTGAACGAGGCAGGGTGAGTCTTTCAATAGCTGCGTGTGGATGGTGCTTTCTGTGCTTTGTAAGCAGTTAACGTTGTTTCCTTTCAAGTCCCTCGAGATCTGTGTGTGTCCACTGTATGACTCCAAAGGAGTAGGAGAGTATTGCAGAGCTGCCAACTCTCCCGATATATCTACCATTTCCCGCCTTCCGATACGAAAATGTCAATTATTAATAAATATCCCGAAAGTTAATTGTAGTTGTAAAATTAAAAATTAGATTTTAAGATTCTCTTTTAGAACTTTAAAGTTTAGTTGAAAAATATCCGCCATTTATCTTTGCCATGATTCGCTATATTGAAATTAGGTCACAAGAACGCTACTATCTTTTAAATTTATTTAAGCATTTTAATTCACTACAGATTTAATTAATATTATTCTTCTGTAATAATAATTCTATGTAGGTAATTTGTTACTATGCAAATTTTAATATCAAGTGTGATTTGCATAACTCCTTTTGGAAAATCGAACCTCCCTTGAGGTTGGCAGCCCTGTATTGGCGTGGCATAAGTATTGATGGCCTTGATTAAATTTTTGGAATTTAAGTACGTTTTAAGTATTGTCTCTAGCCTATGAAGATATTGTTTAGTGAGTGTATTCTTTGTGTTTTTGTGCTCCAGAAGCTTGGCTTGCTTAAATCTAGATATTTGTAAAATTCGTCCTTTTCCATAGCAGCAATGTGATCTAGTTCATCTAATGTGAAGCCCCCTTCCCCGAGTACTCCATTTTCAATGTGAATGGTTTTGCATTTGTCCAACCCAAATTTCATGTGTATGTCTTTTGAAAAACTTTGTGTAATGTCAAGTAATTGGTGCAATTTGTGTGGAGGCGTAGATTTTCATGTCGTCCATGTAGAGTAAGTGTGAAAGCATGTAGTGGCAGCTTTTATTGTGTTTAATTGTGTAGTGGTAAGTTGTGCTGTTCAGTCTGTTTGAAAGTGCATTTAGTGCAAGACAAAACCAGAGTGGGCTTAGTGAGTAACCAGTGATGCCGCTAGACAAAATCAGCATGGCGCAGCGCTGTGCTGCCCATTGCCCCGCCACGCTGCCCTTCGACCCTGCCACACTGCCCCTCGGCCCACCCACGCTGCCCCTCGACTCTGCACAAACGCAAGAAACTGAAACCAATAAATGCCAACAATGTGCAGCTTAAGTATTCATTGGAGCTTATCATTGTGGCGTGAGTGGTTTAAAGCCTAAACATTTTAATTAAACTGCTACGTACATTCATTTAAAATTTTAACTGCATCAGTTTAGTTGGAGCCGTGACGAGCTGTTTATCGCATTACTCCTTGTGCTTTTTTTATCCTCCGTGCTGACAAGCCGAGCCTTTTGTATTCGTGTGTGGGGGTTTCCTGTGGTCGTTTTACTGTCAAAACCAACAGCTTCTTCCGCGAGAAGAAGTATTCCGCAATAAGCTTTCATGTTTAAATTAGCATTAATAAAATGTTGAGGGATAATACAGATCAACTGTATAAGGTATAAAGTTTAAAAATCTTAATGCAATCATTATTCGCAATTTTATCTTGCAAAAATAGTGCATAAATTGTTGAAAAATATACTTTAAAAACTATTGAGGACTGTACCACGAGATGATGTCTTTTCGTGGCATCACAAATTAAGGAAAAGATTTGCCTAGAAGAAATTAGAAAGCCTTAACGTGCCCTAATCGCATGTAGATTTGGAAATTAGCATTATGCCTTAAAAATATAAATGTAGGTCACTGAAATGCCCTTTTACTTTTATTAACTTTAAAGTAAGAATTTAGCTGCATTCAGTGCCCTTCAGACGTTCAGTGCCCCTTTCAGACGTTCAGTGCCCCTTTCAGACATTCAGTGCCCCTTTCAGACATTCAGTGCCTTCGAGTGTGCCATGCTGCCCTTGTGTTTCTGTAGCCATCACTGGTCACCTTGGAAGATGCCCCGGTTTATCTGTATTTTGTCAGTAGTGATGGTTTCACTGTTGTGTGTGATATGTAGTGTAGTTCTCCAGTGCAGCATTGTACTTTCTAAAAATGTGATAAGTGTAGGGTTTATTTTATATAATCGTAGTGTATATAAAAGCCATGAGTGTTGGACACTATCAAAGGCCTTTTTGTAATCAATGTAGGCTGCATGGAGGTGTCGATGTTTATTGTGAGCTTGCCGTGGGACCACACTGTTTATCAGGAGTTGCTCCTTACAACCCATGTGATTTCTATGGCATCCCTTTTGTTGCTCAGTGAGAATGTTGTTTGGATCTATGTGTGTATAAATTTTGTTTTTGATACACAGTTACTATTTTGTAAAGTATAGGCAGGCATGTGATAGGTCTATATTGTGTGGGATCTGTAGTGTTATGTGACTTTGGTGCCATGTACGTTATTCCTTGTGTGAGGAAATGTGGCAATATCTGTAGTGTTTGAAAATTGTTGGAGATCTGTTTTGCAAGGATCAGATGCAGACAGGTGAAGCGCTCATACCAGAAGTTCTGTACCCTATCTACACCTGGAGCCTTCCAATTGCGAGTAAGTTTAATGACTTGTGAGAGTTCATTCTGCTGTTGTGTCAGTATAAGGCATGTTTGGTAGTGTGGATGCTAATTGCTCCTCTTCCCTGATCCAGCTAGCTTCCCTATTATGTTCAACTGACAAGGGAAGGACCAGGTCTGTTATGCTTGGATTTAACTGAAATTTAAATGTTGTTACGCACCCCTCCCACCATTTTATGGCAGAGTAACTCATGCTAATGGGCATTAGTTAACGAGATATAATCATTTAAAGTTAGTTATTTAGATTATTAATGTATATCTACAAATTCAGAGAACATAGCATTCAAGTAGTCACGTGGGTGAGTTGATAGATTCTGATGCTAAAGGTACTGGGCTCAAATCCTGCTCCTTTACCAATTTTATTTTTTTTTTAAATATGTTTTTGAACAAATTATATACAGGGTTCCCACATTCTGGAAAGTCAGGGAAATGCAACGTGGTCAGGGAAAGTCAGTGAAGAAGGGGTAGTTTCATGCATTTGTCAGGGAAATGAGACTCATCCTGGGAAAAGTCAGGGAAATAGATTTTACTGGAGACATCTATACTTAAATTTATATGTCCAGTTACGGACCAGGAGGCAAAAATTATTGAACAAGCCTCGTAATACTGATACTAATACTAATTTTATATAATGTGACAACTAATAATAATAATAATAATAATAATAATAATAATAATAATAATAATAATAATAA
>JAHWFO010033869.1:398314-447954 GCA_023313115.1 Rhysida immarginata
AATAATAATAATAATAATAATAATAATAATAATAATAATAATAATAAAATTGTGTCTGAAAAGCTGTTGTAGAGACATGTTTTTTTTAAAAAAATTACGATTTGGTCAGGGAAATGAGACCGCCGATGTCAGGGATAGTCAGGGAAACGAGATACAGATTTTCTGTGGGAACCCTGTATATATATGAACCCTGTATAATTTTAATTATTAAAAACATATTTTTATAATTTTTTGCATATTATATTTCATTTGAGGAATATAACAAATTATTTATTTTTAATAAGTTATTATTATTGTATTATTATACATGGTGGATACAAAAATGAGCCCCCACTTTATTTTTTAACCGAAGCATATATGTCAATGTTGATGAATCGAATGAATAGGAAGTTGTGGGTGACCTATCCCATGGTGCACTTTTCATCATCCCAAATACGTAAATAAGGACACATTCAAATCCTATCTTAAAAACCTTAACAGATACACGAAAAATTCCAATTGAAGACTTGTTCAGCATGGAATTCCGAACAAAACAACAAAAAAATTTCTAAAATCCGATGATTGGATCACAAACAATCACAATTTCAGGAACAGTGCAGCTTGCCATCCTGGAATTGTTCGGTCTTGTGTATACTGATACATGCTTCTTATTTGCTTTTCCTCATGAACAAGATTTTGGAGAGTACACCATGATAATGAAAACTGCACCATGGGATAAGTCACCCACAACTTCCTATTCATTGGATTCATCAAAATTGACACACTTGCTTCGGTTACAAAAATAAAAAAGGGGGGGGGACTCACTTTTGTATCCACCTTGTATAATAATATAATAACAATAACTTATTAAAAATAAATAATTTGTTACCTTCCTCAAATGAAATATAATATGCAAAAAATTTATAAAAATATGTTTCTAATAATTAAAATTAGTTTCATATATATTTTGTTCAAAAACATTTTTTAAAAAATAAAATTAAATGAAATTGGTAAAGCAGCAGTATTTGAACTCGGGACCTTTAGCATTAGAATCTATCAACTTTCCCACATGAACACGCTGACTACTCGAATGTTATACTCTCTGAATTTGTAAATGTACATTAATAACCTACATAACTAACTTTAAATAATTATATCTCGTTAACTAATGCCCATTTGCATGAGTTATTATGCCATATAATAGTGGGAGGGGTGGGTAACAACATATTTAAATTTCAGTTAAATCCAAGCTTAACAGACCTGGTCCTCCCCTTGTGAGACAGACCAAAGAGACAACCAATAATGTTGGAGTCTTGTTTGTGTGTGTGTATAATCTTTGTTTTACTGCTTATAGAATGTCTTCATAGTTTGCGAATAACTGGTTCTGCTGTTTACGCTGAGTGCATGTTTTGTATCTCTTCAGGTGTTGTGTTTTTGCAGCTAACTTTTGTTTTAATGTGTCCATATATTCTGTAATGTGTTGATTGTGCTGCTCATGTTCTGGTGTGTGTTTTAATCTTCTTAAATAACTGTCTGAGGCGTTTGTTCTGCTTTGATGAAGTGTTGTTTTTAGTGTACAGTGTAAGTCTACCTAACTGCTTGCGGATTTCATCAATCTCAGACTCAATCTGCTTTTGCCATTTAGGTTTCTGTTGTGTGTATAATTTTTGTGTGTGTTTATGGTAGTTGTTCAAGGGCATAAGAAAGATCAGCAACAAAAATAATTAAAAGAAGTGGACCCAGAGGAGATCCCTGTGGGACACCACTTTTAATTGGGTACGCAAGCCTACTAGAGTTTTGATGTCTTAAGATAAAACTTCTGCCCAGCAGCATCGAGTGAAACCATTGTATGATAGAACTCGACAAATTAATATAATGCAGCTTAGTTGAGAGCAGATCGAGATTAACACTGTCAAATGCTTTAGCAAAATCAAGAAATAAAGCGTCGACCTGTGCCCTGCAATCAATGTTACGAACGATAAAATGTAGAAAAGAGGCCAAGTTCGTTTGTGTAGAGCAGTTAGTGCGAAAGCCGTGTTGAGCATGAGGTAGATACGGATCGATATACATAGTTAACCGCTCAGCCAACAGCGTTTCCAGCAGTTTCGCCGGAAAGGAAATCAAAGTGATTGGTCTATAAACCTTCCGTGTTCTTTCGTCACTTTGTTTTGGAATTGGTTGAATTACCACCTGTCTCCACTCATCTGGATAACTTCCATTTTCCATCTGGGTTAAACAAGTGCACCAAAGGATGGATCAGAGCTGTAATACAGCCCTTAAAAATAAAGTCCAGGACGTTTGCAAAAATACATTATTTAGTGGCAGACAGCTTCATAGCTTTATCCAAGACCAGTTTAGCCGAGAAAGGCTGCCAATTGAAAGGAGTCTCAATCCCGCTCCAGCACTCTTCAAGCAAAGATGAATTCGGTTTCAACGGAACGTCATTACTCATTGTAGTTGCAAAAGTGCTGGCAATCTCATCCTGTTCATTCTTGTCAATAGTCACGAGCTTTGTCTTATTCGAATTCAATAATTTTTTGGTGACATTCCAAAAGCCTTTAGGATGAAGTTGCAATTGGGCGCCCAATGAACCAAAATATGTAAGTTTGTCATATTTCCAATTAACTTTAAATTTGCTTCTGACTGCAGAAAACCTTTCATAGGCATCAATTGATTTTGTGCGTTTGTAAGTCTTATGTAGCTTTTGTTTTGACCTCCATAAAAGTTTGGTATCGTGCGAAACCCAATCCGGGAAACGTTTGGATAATTTCAGGAGATGGACGGAATCCCTTCTGTAATTATTTAAAACACGCCTGGGAATAAATTTATCGACGGCCGAGCAAACTACACTACTAATATATCTCCAGATATCATTGTGAAAATGCGTATTTTAAAAACTACACTGCTAAAATAATAATAATATTAATATTAAAATTGTGTCTTTACGAAAATAAGTAAAATCAGGGTATAGGGACGGCACAGAAATCTTGTGAAAAAAATACTAATTAAAACATTAAATAAAAAAATATTGATAATACGATTAACATTAAACTCCATCAGCCCATTATGTCTTAAATTAAAATAATCCCCCATATATTTACAAAGGAATTGAGGCTAGCACATTTTTGCCTCCGAACCAAATCCAAGCGCAGTAAATAATTCTAGGAATAACAAATGACTTGAATAAGATGTAAACAGCCTTCAAATCTGAAAAGAAGCGCAAGGCCCTTTTGATCAGAACTAGGCGGTGGGATGTATCCAAATACAAGGCGTTTTGATGCTTACTGAATGAAAGATTATCTGACAAGATGACTCCTAAGTCTTTAATAAAGTTGGTCCTAGTGAGGTTACTATTAAGAGCCATGAGGTTACTTTTATGATAATCGTACTTAAAGGAGCTGTAGCATGACTAAATGAGACGACAGACTATTTTTCCGCATTCGGATCCAAACTGTTGGCATGGGCCCGTTTATGGACCAAAGACAGAGTGGTCTGCAGATTAAAACAATCTCTCCATCCTTTCACTTCGTGAAAGAGCTTGACATCGTCGGCATACAGGAGAATTTCAACACTGTGATCCCTCAATTACTGTTGGCACATCCGTTACAAAAATAATAATTTTTTTTCATATTGTTTATTAAAATTTATTTAAAAAACTATACAATTCACCAATTCATATGTATATCCCAAATCCCAAAGCCTACTATAAGGCTTATATGGAATTATAGGGACAAAAAGTTACATAACCAAGAACGAAAAAAAAAACAAAAAAAAACTTAATAACATACAAAAACAAATTCAACTTAATACAAACAAAGTTCACAAATAACAACAATAATTCGAATAATCACAAGTAATTTTTCCAAATTAATAGACAACTTTTTAACACTATATGTTATTAAACGTAATATCCATGTTGGGAATCTGTTAAAAATCTGTGGGATGTAATATTCTTTTTCTCTTGCACCATATAAGTTAAAAATTTTTGGTACTACATATTTGTATTATCTCCTTAAACCATATTGAGTTTCTCTTTTAACTAAATATTTTTTGAAAAAAAATTTTCTATAATAATCAAATATTCTATCAAATCTGTAACTTTTTGTATTCCTAATTTTTTATAAGTATTTAATAAGCTGTTTTTTTCCAAATGTGTTCCAGCAACCATTGATTTTATAATTCTATCTTGCTTTTGAAAGTTGTGCTCCATTCTATTTTACTTTTGAAAGTTGTGCTCCATGATGATAAACCAACAGACCATAGCGTATTCTTCATTCAAAGTGTGTATGATATAATAATTTTCTAACCCTTACAGGACAGTAAAATTTAACAAAAAATCATCAAATATAAGAATATGCCATGATAGGTTGGCATCGATATCTAATCCTAAATATTTTGTTTTTAACTTCTTGGATTTTTGGACATTTACATAAGCAATTATCTTTCCAATCCTCCATGTTCTCCAAACACTCCATGTTATGAAAAAAAACTTTTGCGTCAAGAAATTATCATATTGTTTATGTGGAATTATAAATTTCATTAAATGTGTTTTATTCAGATTTAAACTCATCTTATTATTTTTTATCCATTTAATTGTTAGAGCTAAATTTTTGTGTGTATGTCTTAAAACTCTTTCTTCATTTTTATGCATAGTTAGTAAAGCAAGATCATCTGCATATTTTCCTAAAATATCTGCACCCTAAATGGCTGTTTCATTTGATCACGGTTTCGCTGCTGATCACTTTTCGCAGTAGCACCAATAAATCGGTGGCAATTTTTATTTAGAAGTGGCGAAAGTTGGCAGCAAAAAGAGATTCTGTGTATCTCGTAATCTTCGCTAATTGCTATTCTCAACTGGGGCTATTTCTTGAATTATTCCTAGGGAGCCTAAAATTATTTGGCTTGATTTAGCTTTTGTTAGTCACTGTGCAGGCATAACCTACAATGATAAGGCACCATACAATCCTAAAATCTCTTAAAATTGTAGACTATTGTACAGATAATTTTATTAGCCATAAATGTGACTTACATTATTTTTTCCTATTGGTCAAATGTTGTGAATTGGTATGACAGTTACATTATTATCAGTCATTTGGTGGTTGAACTATGCATCAGTATTGCCAACTTGACGGATATTTCGCTAAATTTAGCAGATTTACGCAAAAGTTAATGGTCTTCTCGGCACTCGTATCAATTTTCAAAATCTGTTTTTTTGCCAGTCAATAAACATGTCTCAGGGCTTGGATGAATTCGAAGGTAGCGAAAATTGATTCGGTTAAAGGTGACTTATACATTATCACTTCGTATTAATATGCCCTGAATGAATGTAACATTCATTTTTGTTTAATATTTAAGAATTGTTGGCATTGCCTGTTATAATTGTTTCAATGCTTTGTTTCAACAATGGGCAGATAAAAAAAATATGAAACTAACATAAACTGAAAAATTGAAATTGGAAAAAAATTGATTCAAAGCAAGTTGACTATCACAATTTGTTACACGAAACTGGCAAATTATTATTACACAAAGTGAATTTAAAATAGGAAGACAAGCTCCATGGGGCTGGGTCTCAATACCAAACAAGTAAAAAGTCATATGAACATATTTTTATACGACCGAAAGTGCTTGTTGACAAATTATTCCTTTGTGCCACCCACGTGCTGGGGTGTGACCTCGATGGGGTCGTAGGACTACTCCGAACCTTCGCACGTGGCGACAAGGGAGGGTGGAACTCGTATAAGGTCAAAAAAAAAAAAAGAAATTCACTCAGTGGGTGTCAGGTGAATAAACAACTTTTAATTGCCTTAATAATTAATTGAAAGAATGTTCCATAAAATTATAATACCATTGAATATTACATAGTTCATTACAACAAGGGGGCCCCATATAAGATAAATAACAATAATCAATTAATGCTTTAATAAAATACAACTATATTTTAGAGTCCTCTCTTCACAATCATAACGCTAAATGTGCTTTACGAACATAAGTGCCCCGCTGTTATTATTCTCTATGGTACAAATGTACCTGTTACTCACTCCTTTCGAGTTGAGTAATATAGGCCATTGTCTTATTCGACGCTAGAACGCGTCGTGTATCCCTTTTATTAATGGGAGGGATACAGTAACCCGGAGATTCTATTAATCTGGGTACCTCTCCTAGGCCGCTCTACTCTCCTATGAACAACAGCGTTACTGAGAGCCACTTATATTAGCTCGCACACACACAGCTTAGATAGTATTTTCTTAAAATAATTAATTGCACCTCAGCCTAATATACAATACTAATGCTACAATCTAGTTTAAGTTCCAAATAATCAGTTCATTATCGCCGCTCACTATGAATCAGTAAGTTTTGCGCGATCTTTTCATGAAACAAAAGAGCGTCTACAATAAAAAGCCTTCACTGCTTTCGTTAAATAGCGCTAACGTAATATACAGTAACTACAATGTCGCAAAACTGGGACTGACGGGTTCAATTGCCGAATAGCATATGTGATTCGAAATGTACTTTAATCACAAGCAAAGGGAATTTCCGCCGACGAAATAAAAGAAACGATCTCACCGTATTTTGAGGGCAAGGTGATTTCTCAACTTAGAGGAACCTGGAAAACAACAGAACATCGACGTTGTTCTGGTCCGCCATTCGAATCATACAATCTCTTTTCAACTTTGCAGATAATAAACTACTTCAAACAGCATGTACTGATGTTTTACCGCAAATACAAACGATCAATACACTACCGATGAACCTATAATTTATTAACGTGCTTGATGACATCGGGGTTAGGCTTAAGCGCCATTCGTGGAACATACTGCTACGGGCGCTTCCTTCCAACCACTCACCTCAGCGATCTTACACACACGTCCGTCCCTTACCATTGCTTTATGGAATAACACCAGCTTAACAATAACAAAGCACACTTTTTAAACATCGCAGTTTTAGGAGAATTTCTCCCCGCTACAACAAAGCCCAGCCTCTCTTGCTTAGACATTGTTGCAGCGGAGGGAAATTAAAATCTCCTCACAACAATTACGAAAACTAAACCAACAATTCTCACTATAAAATACACTAAGCACCACATACACAATCTTAAATCGGCAACACACAACCACAAATAAAAAATATAAACGCACTAACCAATCGTGAACAAAATCAATAGAGCATACACCCCCACACACTTGATTCATACCTACACACGGGAGCACCTCCCCCACCAAAGAAAACCTCACACTGACTCAGTCACACCTTTAGAAAGACAAAGTCAGATTATAATAGAAACAATGCAAATGAACAGTATTAGTAGTAAGTTGTTCATACAATATCTCTATGCGGTAACCCAACAAATCAGTTCGAAACGTCCTCCTGTGTCGACACATGTGGACACTACGGATTGGCACACCCTTTCATCATCCTCATGACGACTTATAATGGCTTTATGAGCATCTTGTCATTTCATTGCGTATATTGTCGTGGAATTGGTCCACCTCTACTTATCCATTGGCTGAGTAAGGTATACTGGTAAAAAGTCTGGTTTGATCAGGTGGTCACCTACAGTACCAGCCAACACATTGACCTTGAACTGCAGCTGGTTTCAAGCTATCATTGTACTGCACATCGGTGATACATTGTAGTCTGGCGTTGTCTTTTTAGTGGAATAACTTGTCTACCAAGCACTTCCGGTCATATAAAAATATGATCTTTTTTATTTGTTTTGTTACAGGGAACCAGTCCCTGCAGTTGTCCCCCTATTTAAATTTACCCTGTAGAAGGACAATACGTCGGGTAATTGCACAAGTCTAATAAGTAATATGATCAATATAAAATTACCTCTTAATACACAAATAATAGAAATATAATAAAAAATAAAATAAATAAATCAAAAATAAACTGCTGATGTTTCGGATAAAGGCTATCCTTTGTCAAAGCAGGGAGGATAATTCTCTTAATATTCTCATTCTTTCAGAGATTATCCTCCCTGCTTTGGCAAAGGAAGCCTCTATCCGAAACATCAGCTTTTTATTTTTTATTACATTTCTATTATTTATTGTATTCCAAGTTCGTCTCATCCTTCTCTCCTTACACCCATGTCTTAATACACAACAATTTATCTTATTTACCGTATGTACATTTCTGCAATCGCTTTGCCATCATTCAGTAGTATACAGGGTGTATCTGAACGGTCTGTACAAACTTGGAGGGGAGGTGGTATGGGCGATTCTAAGCAAGAAAGTTCATGTGAACATGGGTCTAAATTTGAACAATAACTGACAAGGAGAGGTCGCGAATTGATACCCGCCGATTTTGATGAAACTCGGTAGGGTTGTAGAGCAAGCCTCCCTGAATATAGTGATAGCCCCTTTTACCCGTAGACGGCCAACCGATTTTGAGATATTTGAGGTTAAAGTTCATCACTTGCATAAGTATAGTTGATTTAACGTAAATAAATGAGCTTTCGTAGAGTAGTGGATAAGGCAGTTACCGTAATTACAACGCTGTTGGTCCGGGTTCAATTCTTGTTGGAAAATTTTTTTTTTCTCCGATTTAACGTCGTATTTTTAAATAGCATTTAACATTATTAAGTCTGACAAAAAACTACCCAAATTAAAGTTTTCATTAATTATTACAGTTGTATATCGCGTCAATAGATGGAGTCGTTTGTTTTCGATTTTGATGACGTTATTAGTAAATAACCCGCCGCTAATTCTGTTTTTAATTGTTTATGTATATCATATTAATAAAAAAATAATCGTGTAAATTTTAACAAAAATAATTAAATAAACATTAATCTTAAACATATTACTTTGTTAAATCTGCAGCAAAGTTAAATTTAATTTTCTATTGTTAATTATTTCATGAAAACTTGTAATTTAAGTATTTGCCATTATATTGTTAAGCATGCTCTGCCAACTTATCGCTTACCTCCTCTTGTAGTTTTCATGTTATTATACTGCATTTCTTATAAAGGCTCAAAATCAGATTTCGATTAGAACAGTTTAACATCATCATTATGCCTACCTATCCCTGTTGCTAAGAAACTGTAAATGGCATCGTCCAACGTGATTCGAGCTCTACTTCTTGCCTGAACCAATTAATCTCACTGGTTTAATGTATTGCAAGCATGGGAAGCCGAACATTATTCACCTAAGTGAAAACTCTTTTGGAATAGGGTGTACATACAGAAGTTAAGATATATTATTGTGTATTAAGAATAAATTGATGGTTGAATCTTGAATCATAGCTTCAGTAATTAATTAAATATTACATGTTATGAAAATCAAAAAGAAAAATATCCATGATCTGGATTCAAACATGGACCATGAGTATTTTGGTCCTTTGACTGCTGTAGCAGTCTTTAGGACTCTAGGACATTTGGAGACAGCCTTGTTGTACCAGTGTCTGAATGGCCCTGATAAAGGTGACGAGCTAAATCGGGGTTTGTACAGGTCATGGAAAATCGAAAAAAATTTCCAGGCCTGGAAAGTATTTGAAAATCGGTGGTTTCTGCGCTTAGTTTGGAAACAAATTCTAAAGAGCGTAAATGAAGAAAGAGAAATAAGAAAACATCACATGAAAACAAACGAGGTCTTTCAATCATTTTATTCAAAGACCTTCATCAGGTATAAAACTTTTTGAAAGTATTAACTGATTTTTTTTTATCAGTAAAAGTTAAAGAATATAAATTTAAACAGTTATAGTATTTACAAGAAGGAAAGGAACAATGAAGATATTTTCATTCATTTTATGATGTTCGTATTTTGTGGAAGATTATAAATCTGGTGATTGAAAATTTGTTTGAAATTTGTGTTAACAATAATTTGTCTTAGTTGTATAAAATTTCATTCAAATCCATGTACCGTAATATCACGCGGATTATCTGTATATTTTTCTTTTGAAAAATGGCTCAGCGGATTATCCGAGGGAGGCGGATTATCGGGGAAAATGGGTACAAATCTTTCCAAATTGCAGTTGAGGACCGCAATTCTGGAATTAGGTTTGATTACTTGGGGGATGGGGGGGGGGCGTTAAACTCATTTCGATCTCAAATGTGGATTATCTCAACTATTTGCACTTTACTTTTAAAGTGTTAACTTTTTTATATACTTATTAAAAGTTTCTTGCTAACTGTAAATTGAATCTTCTTTTTTTTTTTTTTAAACATCTATCCGTCACAATGTTGTGAAACAAGAAGCGATTGACAGAATTGCAATGTGCGGATAGTGAAGATTAAGCAAAAAATTATGAGAAAAAAATAACATTTGTTGTTATAATTAATTCTCGACATCACCCATGTAACGTGGACAAAAAATAATGCTAAACACTTAGGGAAGACAAGGAAAAAAACAAACAAATGATGAGTACTGAAACATACGACTGATAAAGAACGTTTAATATTCGTGGAAGTTGCTTCGTTTCATATTTGTTGAATAAGATTTAGTTAGTTTTAATTAAAATTCATTAATAAATTATATTCACAATGCACAATTTTATCCTTTAGAATTTTGAGTAGTTTTGATGATTTAATGCATTTTCAGAGTAGACTCTCAATCGCCGAGAATGCATACATTACGACAGGCCTAACTGCCGACGAATTGCTGCACTTTTAAAACTTTGATTTAACACAGGCTCTAATTGAATTTTCCTGCAATTTCTAACACTCTTCTGCTGAAGTAAAAATAATACACAGTTATAAACAAATTTATGTGATAATTCTTAGAAACATTGGAAAGAAAATTAATTTTGACAGTGGCTATCCAAATGTGAAGAACTCAGACTTGATCGGAAAAACACAATTTTTTTTGAAAACATTTATTAT
Organism: Rhysida immarginata; assembly: GCA_023313115.1. Taxonomy (NCBI): domain Eukaryota; kingdom Metazoa; phylum Arthropoda; class Chilopoda; order Scolopendromorpha; family Scolopendridae; genus Rhysida; species Rhysida immarginata. The sequence continues at coordinate 409,110 of JAHWFO010033869.1, forward strand.
TCTTAAGTTAAATAATGAATTTACATTGGTTATTAATTAGAAATGATATTCCAAGCTTGGATTGGAGATAGAATGCTTAAACATTTTGAGAAAGATTTGAAATGAGCCTCTTTTTACACGAGCAGGATTATTTTGGCCTTGAACTCTCCGATATTCCATGGATTTTCTGAGAAGTGGGTTATCGGCGAAAATTTTTACAGGAAAGGTGGTTTTCTTTATCTTGCGGATTATCTGCGTGAAATTACGGTATTTCTGCCAGTACCTGAGATATTGTTTGCTTTAAGGAAGTGTTTGTCTTAACGAGGATTTAAGATTTACTGTATTTCCGACCATTGGTTCCCAAACTCAATATATTCAGCCACAGTCCTGTATCGGGTTTAATGCACACTGTAGGTGACCTAATTGCACAAGTGCATTGGGCAGTTGTTCAGTTACATTCGATTTTGTGTGCATAGAAACTGGTTGTTATTATACTTTACGAACCCTGGTACATGCTGAAGTTAGGTCTCAAGTTAATATCTCAACAATAAAAATTAACATTTGTGTTTATTTGCGCAAATTAAATAAATTACATAAGCTTGAAAAAAGAAATTATTTATACTAAAATTCCTTGGTAATGTCAGAAATAAAACGATACTTGATAATAAGTTCCCAGTATAAAATCAACGGGTGATACTTGCTGAAGACACATCGTCCTGAAGAAAACTCAACTTGCTAAACAGGAGGCAAGATTTTTACATAGGGTTATTTATTGTTCCCACGTGTCATTGTTGGAACTTGCCAAGTATCATAACCTAATGTAATAACCTTCTTGCCTCCCATTTGACAGGTGAGTTTTCTTCATGAGGATGTGTCTTCAGCAAGCTAATATTACTGGGAACTTGTAGTCTAGTACTGTTTTATTTTTGACATTAGCCAAGGAGACACTTTATTGTAATTTTAGTATCAAAAAATTTTTTTTCTTTTTTTTCGGGGCCACTTACTTTGTTCAAGCTTATGTAATTTATTAATTTGCGCGAATAAACATAAATGATATTTTTTAATTTCTTTTGTTTATATTGTTGGGATATTGGTATTGTTTTTTGAAATTCGTTCTGGTGTCAAATTTGGTATATTATTTTCTCCCCCCCCCCCCCCCCCTTGTTACAGTAAAATCCTGTTAAAACGTACCTCACTTTAACGTACATTTCAGAATAATGTACAAATTTAAAATCCACAGCTGAAATGAAGGTATTTTAATGCTAAAAAGTTTCAGAATAACGTATCTCACTTTAACCTACACCTCGGAGTAACGCACAAATTTTATGTTCCCTTGGTTAAATTATCACTTTATTACAACGTACATTGTTAGAATGTCTTGCTCTGATTGGTCAATACAGCTCATGCGAAAGTTGCAAATGGCAATGCATCAAAAGGAAACGATACGTCATCACTTAAGCCAGGGGTGGCCAAGATTTCTGTCTGTGGGCAGCGCCCGTGCACGCGGGTAATTTTCCTCCCCCCCCCCCACCTATTGCACATTACGTTGATCAGTTCCTTAAAGTCGAGTTGCTAATTATCAATTCGATACTGTAAATAAATAAAAACAAACCGAGGCAGTTTACCATTTTATTTCCTTCGTTTTAATGAGACAATTATCTCGATGTCAGATAGAATTGTATTTTCTCTTTCTTGATAGGACACGATTGCATATTAAGCATTTAGAATCCGATCCATGTTAAATGAAAGAAAAAAAAAACAACCTATTCTCCCACTCCGGTTTAAATACTGGTTCAGTGAATTTATGCTTTTTCGGAATGTGCACTATGTTATGCGAGACGAAAAACAAGCAAGTATCAGTGACAAAAGAAATAAAATCTTATAAACATTCTAAAGAGGAGCTTCAGGAGTGAAGCAGAAATACATTTATACGTTTATTAAAAAGAAATTAACCCCCCCCCCCCAACTCCCGAGTAGGATAAGGCAAGTCATCTATTTTTACCCGTTCATCTGCACTATTTACCTCTCCCCAAGTTTTTTTTAATCAATAAATTGATTTTCTCGAACATAATATGTAAATGATATGTTGATATGTTGCCCTCTTTGAATCCCACCCCCGTAATTCCAACCCACCAAACAAAACCAAATTAAATAGTGGAGATGGACATGCCCATAATAAGCTACATTCCGAATTTCAACCTTCTACCTCAAAAAAATGTAGAAATTATGTAGGGGACGGACTGACATTATAAAAAGCTCCATTCTTATTCTACTTACGAGGGTCAGTCAAATGAAAACCGGAAATATTTTTTAAGCTCCTTTATTACAGACAGAGTTGGTACACTATTTTTCAATGTAGACCCCATCTTTTCGATGAATTCCGCCATCGAGTCGGGAAGGCATGGATACCTCGGGAAAAAAATCATATAATGGAGATTTTGCTTATAGGAATCTGCATACCGAGTTTCACTCTTTTATATGCATAAAGACACCTAGACCTTTTGGTCCCCTCTAATTTTCACCCCCAAAACTCCGACCTTAGTGGGCTAATCAAAACCAAACTAAATAGTTAACAGGGTTTTCGTATGGTCCTTAAAAGTACTTAAGAACTCCTTATTTTTAGTTTCTGCTTTTAAGGGCCTTTAAAAAGTTTTTAAAAAGTACTAATTTTTGCATTAACAGTCCTTAAATTTTACTCTTTATTTTATGGTCATTAAGAAGTACTTATTTAAGTACACTGAACGACCAATTTATTAGAGACACCTCTTACGGAAAATGGATCAGCCTTCCAGTGACACCTAAACAATGGAACAGGCCGAAGCGGGGCATAAAAGGCATGCATTGAATCACCAGTGGCAGTTAGCAGCAGAAGTAGACTGAATATGGGTAAATCCAAGGATTTAACCGACTTTGAACGAGGCATCATCGTTGGAGCTGGACGGGTGCAGCTGAGCATTTCACAAACAGCGAACCTTCTCAGGTTTTCCCGTGCAATAGTGTCAAGGGTATTTCATGAATGGCTGTTATGCCAAGAAACTACCTCCAACAAACACAACTCCAGACGAAACTGAGCCGTGGATGAACGAGGCCAATGGCAAATGGCATGAATCATCCACAGCAGCAGGACGGGAACAGCCCAACAAATTGCAGCGCAGTTCAATGAGGAAGCATTCCAACCCATTTCGGAGCACACAGTGTGGCGCACCGAGCTGGGTTCAACAACAGGTGGCTAGCACGGGTACCGTCGCTGTCATCGCAAAATAGGAAAGCGCGCCGCTGTGGGCACACACGCATCGCCACTGGATGAGTGGAAGAAGGTTGTCTGGTACGGCGAATTGGGGTTCCTACTTCCATCATGCGGACAGCAGACTGCGCATCTGGTGCAGACAGCATGAGGCCATAGACCCATCCTGTCAGCAGACAACCGTACAGGCGGGTGGAGGAGGGAGGAGTGCTGGTCTGGGGTGTCTTTTCTTGGGACACACTGATTCCTCTGATATCCGTAGACAATCCCTGAATGCGAAACACTACCTGAACATTATTGCCGATCAGGTGCACACGTTCATGATGACTCGTCCCTTGGTGGTGATGGACAGTTTCAGCAGGACAATGCTCCCTGTCACCACGCTCGAATAGTCTTGGACTGGTTCGAGGAAGATGATGCGGGCTTCCATCTTCTTCAGTGGCCAGCTCGGTCACCCGATCTCAACCCGATCGAGCATTTATGGGATGAACTGGAAAGAACCATCCGACGCCTTCCCACACTACCTTCCAACCTGCACCAATTATGGGACGCTGCCTGGCTGCTATTCCTCTGCAATGGTTTCGATACCTTGTTAAATCCATCCCAGCACATATTCAGGCAGTTCTCGCCTCTAAAGGAGGCTCAACACGCTATTAGCAGGGTGTCTCTAATAAATTGGTCGTTCAGTGTATATTAACATAAAACTTCGTTTTTTTGTTTCTTTAAAAGATTTTTTTCAGAAATGATAAATCATTTGCTGCCATAGGGGAGAGGGGAAGATTTTCTGAAGCAAAGAGTGACATTCTATTCCTCACAAAGAATCACGTTTGCACGAGAGCTATATACATTACTAAATCTCCAGTAGAGACGAGCCAGTTTTCCCCACTTCCATTCTCACGCTGAGTCAATTATAATCTCGCAGGACTGTTCTGGGAGAGACTGGGCTTCCAGTTCATCTGTAGGTATTTGTAAAATACTGCTAGCCATTCTTTGGTTAATGGGGGAGGGGGGTTCTAGAAATTTTGGCGTCGACTACTAAGGTCAATTTGCACCTTTTACACAAGTTATATCTGTACGCAGCCCGGGACAAACACAAACATCCATGCCCACAGCGGGATTCGAACCCACAGCCAGGCGGACTCGAGAACTAGAAAGCCTATGCCCTAGTGCTCTCGGCCACCTGGCCGGCCTTTGGTTAATGGAGATATGAGAGTTCGCTCAAGGGTAATCTACCCAAAATCCACAAATTCCCAGCCTGTATGAACTTTTCCTGGAAGCTCCATAGATATAAATATTCTGTAGGGCTAGGGAGAATATAGTTTCCATTGCCTTGGATGGATGAGCCTTATTTCACCTCCAAACAATTGAATGTTAACTATCTGTCCTCCAAGAGGGTATGAACCGTATTGCCTTACAGTAGCTCGATTGCTCTAGAGATATACCAAACTTCGATAAAAGTTTTCTGTAATGGCGGATTATTGTATTCTATGCATGTATAATTAGAGATCAGTGGTTCGCACAAGTCCTTTACTGCGCAGTGATATCAAGGACATCAATGAAGATTGGGATAGTAAAGCTAACATTGACTGTCTGTGCAGTGTATGGCTGCAAGAATCATTCAGACAAGACAAAAGAATTAAAAAAAAATTAATTTCTTGTTCCTCGTCTATTGTATGATTATTATTTTTTATAATGCTCTCCTTAATATTTCCTTTTGCATTCGGTATCTCTGACATCACTTTTCTACCTCGCAGGAAAAGCCAACCCTGCACAATGCGAGACCTTTCTTTCTACTGATCTTGGCGTGAAATCATGTCCGATGCACTCTGCAGAAATACGAACATGATCTCATCCAGTCCAGGGGATTTGTATGGTTCAAAGAAATGAATTGTCCATAAAATTTGTTGTGGTGTGATAATTTCCTGGGCAGCCTTCCAGTTTACCCAAGTTGTCCTGACCACAGGACCAATGAAAAGTAGGGATTTTAGGGATGAAAAACACTCTAGGAACCTCCTTGATATTTTTGGTGTGTTCACCATTTGTCTTTTGGAGAGTACCAATAATTATTGGTTGTTTCTCTTAAGAATATTATTGAGTGTATCCCTTCAGCAGTTTTTTTACCTGCTTCACATAACTTCCTCAACGAGTTACGCTTAGCTGTTCTAACAGCATTATTGTACTCAGTGAGTGCAATTTTGTACAACTGTCACTTGATTCTTTTAGTACACTCGAAAAATTTCCTGACTTAATGTGGCCATTTAAGTTATAGTGGTAGTATTGAAAATGTTGAAATGACTGAGGAGCTTCGAGCAACCGTATCATCAGGTTGTCAGAAGTGCACGGAACATTTAGAAAAATAAAGAGAAAGGGCTCAGATAAGCGGAAGAATGAAAATATTAATTTATTCACAGATAAGGGAAAAAATAGAAAGTAATCTTTTTAACTTTAACAATGCTGTTGTTCAATTTGCAGGAAAAGCAAAAGCTTTGAGAAGTGTCGATCATTTTATTAAATGCGAAGACGAGAGAGATATTAAAAGAATTCAGGAAAGAGCTGTAAGAACTAAATTCAGACATACCTGATAAACAACGGCATTAAAAAAAACCAATAATGTTTTATGAATAAATGCGAAAAAATGTTAAATTAACAATTATTTAATTTTAATTAATTCATGTATATGTAATTAAAAAGGTCCTTAAAAATCTCTCAAAAGTCCTTAAAAAGTCCTTAAGAACTCCTTTATTTCCAATTTGTAAAATTGAGTACGAACCATAGTTATGGTGCACATGCCCATAGTAAGCTACATTCCGAATTTCAACCTTCTGCCTCAAAAAATGTAGAAATGAAGAAGGGTGATTCAAATCGTGTGTAAAATAAAACCAATAAGTAGCTCCATTTTTCCGCTACTTAATAATAAGCTTATAGATTATGAGCACTTAAGCAATCGTGTGTCGACAAAGCGATTTCACGTGCATGTGCCGATGTCGATAATGCTTAAAAGATCAACAGAAAGTAACAATGTATTTCTTCTTGACAAATCGATTGTTATATGACATGCCAGTATCTTTGAATTCTTTACACTGACTGTTTTAGCACGTGAATCCGACTTGAAGGGATCCACGAAAAATTCTGAAAAGTTGATACGGCCGAGCTAAGACTTTGATGGTCATATTTCTGAAAACGGAATTTAAAAAAGTTAATCCGTTTTCAAGTTATCGTGCAAACGGCAGACGGCCGGATAAACTACAGACCAAGGGCGCATTCTTATAAGTAGCTTTTATGCTAAAGCTCCTAATAATGCCTCATTTAACGGAATCGCCCCCTAAAGTCTGGCAACACTGCATAGGAAAAAACTTTATCCACTCCCCTCCTGAGTTTTGGACTATTTCCTTGGCTTTGCCCGCGAGCTTTTTATGTTGCACGCGGACGATTTGCACGATTTGGACGACCCTGACTTAAGCCAATAGGCTAATTAAGCAGAGTTCACATATAAACCCAGAAATCTCTGCATGCTCTCTGTAAATGTGCATGTAACAGGGTGACAGGGAAAACCGGGAAAGGTCAGGGAATTTTTTGTAACCAGGAAAAGTCCGGGAATTTTACAAAAAATCAAAGAATTTTTTAAAAATTAACCAAATGTAATAAAATACATGTGTTCTGTATTTGTATTGAATAAAATAAAATGCTACACTTCATGTATTCTTATGTTTTTCTATGCATATATGCATTGTTCACAAGCCCCCCCCGCCTCCCGTTTCAGAATAACGTACACCTCACAATAACGTACAAATTTCCAGTTCCCTTGAAGTACGTCGTAACGAGAGTTTACTGTATCTCCACATGTAGATTAACTTTTGAATTACTATATGTTAATATATTCAAAATGTGAACTTCCTTTCTTGTAGGCCTTATTATACAACTTCTAACAATGTGAAACGCCCTGCCCCAATAGGACGACAAATAAGAACTATGTCTAGGTCACCTCATAGAGGAAGATCTCCTCCACGTCATCGTATTATACCATCACACCACTCTGGTTCACCAAAACATGAAAGAAGTATTAGTAATTCTAGGTTTTCAGGGAGACCTTTTAATAGAGCACCTAGGTAAATATGAATTTATATTTTATTACAATTAAATCTTTTATTTATCAAAACATCTCTGTCTCTCACCAATTTTAATTTGGGTGAAACTTTATTGTAAATATTGATAATTAAGATTGATTCTAATATAAGAAGGAACTGTGAAAGAGAATTCTAATACCTGATATTGAAGGGTTGGAACTTTTGACGATAAGGAAGTCGAGGGAGGGGGAGATCAGGAAATGCCCTTAAATTAAAGGTAATCTGAAAATATGGTTTGATCCACGAGATATTTATTTACATTCATGTTTGAATTAGGTCTTCTTAAAGTTGAGTGTGGCAATGTCTCCTCTCAGTTTGTATAGTACACTAGAGACCTGTTATCTTATTTTCACTTGAAGCATGCACCCAAGTTTGATCTACTTTTCGTCAAGGGTTTCATTATTCTTAATTTTTATTTTCTTTAGAGAGCTTGCAAAAGATTGAAACATGAAAAGATTGCAAAAGATTGTACATACTGTGATTGAACCATTTGCAAATTGCTACATCAAAACCACATGAAAAGCATACTCAAATGAGTAGATTAGTTGTACCTGTGACTTTGTTAAAGTTGAATTTTGGAATTGTTTGGTTATTACAAATTAACATACACACTTTAACTGATGTTTTAAGATGCAAATTGAATTGAGAGAGGAATGCACCATAAAGTCAGATTGACTACAAAGTTACTTTATAATATACATATGAGATAGAATTGTCATGTACCCAGACAAATTGATGCATCACTGATATGAAAGAAAATCGATGCAATCAACTCATCAATAAAGCCACAAACAATCATATTACAATGGATTCTCGTTTTTACGAAATTCTGGATTTTACGAAGTAATTCTGAAATCCCGGTCCCAATTTTGTACTTTTCTTGTAATAAACTGTCATTTTTACGGAGTATTTTTAAAACATAATACAGTTTTTACAAAGCCATCAACATTAATTAATAGTAAAATTTTCATTAATTAAACCAATCATTTTAAGCTTTTTTGTTAAGCAAATGATAACTGTTAGTTTGCTTCCATTACTTAAACGTGTGTTTACCATGAGACAGTTTCGATATGAGAAAATCGATTCGTAAGCTGGTTTCACTTTCGATATCAGAAATGTCGAAAGTAGTGTTGTTGAACCCGTTGATTACGAAAGCCAAGCAGATATAAGGGATGCTGATTTCAAAGAATTCGAAACATGGGAAACTTTAAAAAGTAGGTTGAATTTCAATAATAAATTTTCTGTGTTTATTGGTGGTGGTAACTTTGTCTATGATTCGTCTGTGATTTAATTAAAGATGGCAGTGTCGAAGATGAGATTGATTATAATGAAGACAACGAAGCCAAGAAGAACCAATAACAACATCGTCAGACATTAAAAACTCTTTAAATACACTGCAAAAACATTGATACTCTCTGAAAAATCCCCCCGATAAAATTTTTGAAAGTTTTTTTGAATTATCAAATCATATTGAGAAGGAATTAAATTCGGGTGCAAATTGGCAACAAACAACAGTTTTAAACTAGTTTCAAAAATCAAATTGACTTTTAAAATAGTTATTAATTTATCTAAAAAAACTGTAAAAAATTATTTATTGTGCAATTAAATCATTATTTTCTCATATTTTCTGGTCTGGTTTTTACAAAGTTCGGATTTTACAAATAAATGTTATTGGTCCCAGAGATTCGTAAAAACGAGAATCCACTGTATAAATAACATTGCTTCGATATAACATCTTCAAGTTGGAAATGGTAAGATGATTGTTTAGTAACTGCCAAACGTTGGAGTCTCTTCCCAGATGGTAAAAATCTCTCACAATTGGATGTGGTGGTAAATTATAAATTAAATGGAACAATGTTAGTTCCTTAAATCTGTACGATTACAGACGATAAAAGTGATAACAGTGAAAAAGAATTGCAAAATAAAATTTAATGTGATAACTAAATATTAATAACGTTTTCGTGAGTTTTAACATCCAAGCGATCAAATTTACTTTCATCAAACGTAAGTACATACCATCTTTACATTTTACTACATGGAAAAATATCATTATCTAACCCATAAATTAACCCCGTTTTGGGGAGCAATTTCTTTTTTCCATGTTCTCTTATATAGAGTTCGTGAGAGATGCTTGTTGCTATAATACAATACAATATCATTACTTTAGAATAATTCTACTTCAATTTTTCAACCAGAGAATAAATAAGATTGCTTTATATTGGTGATGTACTAATTCGTTTTAAGAGTAAGTATTGAATGGTCTTAGGCAAGGCACTCACTGAAGTGGTGTGGTTAAGAAGTGGTGCGTGGTAACAAGGTGGCGTGGGAGTGGAGTGGTGTCGAAGTGGTTTAACGCGCACTGAAGTGGCAAGTGTCATATCGTGCCACTGACTTGCCACCTAGTATGTCGTCCTTAGAAGATGAAGATGCTCTGTTATTTGTGCAACTTGCTAATTTTAATACACAAAATCATCGCAGAAAAAAAGCGTCCTTGGATTCACCCTTTTTGGCAAAAAAAAAACAAAAAAAAACTAGGAATATACAACATGATTTAAATTTATACGATGATAAATTCAAACTTTTTTACCGCAAATTTCTCAAAACAATACCGCTGTTTCGCATTCTGCCTACTCGAATGTGTACTAGCAAGTGGCAGTGAAGTAGCATGCCACTGGAAAATTAAGCATGTCAGAGACGAGTGGCACCAGACTGGTGTCACGCCACTTCCACTCCACTTTACCACCACCACTCCACCTTGATGTTCGTGTTCGCATTTGTTTACATAGGTTTAAAAATTCCACTTGCCATTTAACCACCACGCCACTTGCCGACCACTCAGTGTGCGCCTGGCCTTATGAGGATTTTCACACGCCAAATCTCAGATGTTTAAATTCTTGATGGAAATAGGAAAGAAAATTCCACAGCCTGGATTCGAACCAGGAACCTTCTGCTCACTGTGCAGATGCGGCAACCAATTGTGCCACTGTGGACATGGAAGCATTAACGCTATCTACATGTCTATAGGGCTGGTTGGAACAGTACCCAGTTTGCAGGCTGGGACTGTCTTTCCTATTGGCGTAATATTCATTAACCTTTTTGCAGCGACCTATTTTCTTGAGAAAATGATTCTTATACAGGGATAGAAAATATTTTTTTAAAAACTCAATAACTGATATTTTGCTTTAAAATTTTATATTTGTCATCTTGAATACAACTGCTTTTGATTAGTAATTTTTTTGATCGATTAAAAGTAATATTTTTTTTTAAACAATACATTAAAATGTATAATAATATTTTCTATTTGAAATACTTGGTGTTAATCCTTTTTTAAATAATTACAAATGTAATAATTTCGAATTTGAAGATAGCCAAAATTTAAGGAGAAGTCTTTTCTAAATAATGCAAAAAAAAAAAATTGTTTTAATATCTCTATTTGTTTTTATTTTTTTTATTTTTTTTTTTTTTTAACTATTTTTTATATAACTGAATGTGAAATATTTTTAGTTTTTTTTTTTTTTTTTTTTTTTTTTTTTTATAAAAGATATATGTAATTTGTTGGTAAATGGTCACACCTGCATGACAATAGCTAGACAATCACATAATAGGATTTTAATCTCTTTTTCACCCAGCCCTTTGTTAGCAATCATCCACCCATGGTTATTGCCACCAATCAGGACGTGGAAATTGTCTGATGTCATTGTCTACCAATACAAACAGCATTTGGTGACGTAAATTCATGGATGAAAAACACGTGGAGGAAAGCATGGACAATTTTTGAGCCTGTCAGACGATTAATAAATTAAAAATATATATTTTCCTAACTCAACCAAAATTTCTTCAAGAATAATTCCCTGCTCTTGAAAAGTCCAAATAGGAAAAAACCTTCGAGCATGAAAATGGATAGAGGCAGCACCCTATTCATGGCAAGGGGAAGCCAGTGGCACCAAAATCAATCACCTTGTGGATCAGCTGTGATAGGGCAAAACATTCCCTTGTTGGCATAGGATTGACTTATGATTACATATTATTTTAGCTTTATTCGATTATGTTAGGTCCCTTTCACACGAGACCACCATGGTGGTGCAGCCGGGTCGTTACATTGCTGACAGTTGAACCTTTCACACTCGGTGGTGAGGGCGCCAGTGGACGCGCGTCCAGAAGAGGGGATGTGCTCCATACGTGATTCTTCGAGCCACCAAATTGGTGGCGCGGCCGCGTCGTTACACTGCTCACAGTAGAGCCTTTCACACGACGTCGTGCCGCCGCCACCACCACTGTTGGGGAGCTGAGGAAGGGGGTTTCTATAGTAACGAATCGTTTGGGGCAACGTGAACAAAGGGTGACTATTTCCTATACCACCCCTCGCAAACACCTGTGCAGACAGTTCGCCAGCTGGATGTTTGCTTATTTCCGTGAATAAAGGGTGACTCATTTCTGGTGGCCGCATTGGTGGCAGGAGAATCTGAGCATGCCACCGAGGAACGTGCCGCCAAAAATGGTGGTGGCGCAGCCGTGGTGGCGTCGTGTGAAAGGGGCCTTACAGATCCCACTCATCTTTAAATGCAGTTTGCCTATTATTTAATGATACTTTATAACATTATTTCTTATAAACCGTGATTATTACGTTACTTTATATTTAAAAATGAGAATGTACGATATTCCGGGGTTTATAGATCGGTTCAGAACAAAATTTTTTGTAATTTTTTTTAATAATTTGGCCTATTTTTATGTAAATATTTATTTTAATTTAATTCACAAATTTTATACAATTAAAAAAATTATAAAAAAAATGATACAAAATATAATCCTCTAATCCAAAAGTACAAAATGTTCAATAAAAATTCTAATAAAAATACTGAAATAAAAAAAAATGGAAAAAACAAGAAAAAATTGCTTAATCTCAAAAAATAAAATAGTAATATTTTTTTTTTAAATTTCGAAAAAAATACAAAATAAATGTTATAATGATATTAATAAGAACTCATTTAAAATTAAATTTTCACTATTAACCCATTTAATACATGTTAAAATTTAACATATACATTCTGTAAATAATTATTTTAGTTGAATGTAATGGAAATTAGATGTATATTCTCTTGTATATTTAGTATAAATACCATGAAATAATAAGTATATAAATAAATAGTTCAAAAACGATTCTACAGGCCATAATTGGATTGACTATTTTGAACTATTTATTTATTTGCTTTATTAATATTATTTCATGGAATTTACATCTAATTTTGTTAATAAGTTAATACGTGTTGAGGAGTTTTTATTTTTTTCTCATATTTTTGTGTGCAACCTTAAGCTGAACAAGAGTATACCATTTCGTTTCTGCCTCTATTTTTATGCTCGAAGATCTATTATGCCATGCGAAATAAACCCTACCCCTTCTATTTCTATGCTAGAAGGAACAACCTTCTTCTCACATCACACCGATTAGTGTGTAGGGGTATCAAGATGCCTAAGTCATGTGACCTAACTCTGGTGCCATAGAACAAGAGGCCATGCCGCCTCTATCTATTTTCATGCTCGAAGGAAAAAACGAAGAGGAGAAACACTTTTCTGAATAACCTACACGCATCACATAAATTTACATTAGAAAACAATTTTTTTTAATTATTAAAAATTACAGCTTTCTGAAATTTTTTTGTATCAGTTTTATAATTCTTAGAAAATAGCGTTAAAAGTGTCGTACTAGGTATATGATAAAAACCCTTGCATTAAAAAGATTACTCTTAAGCAATAATAATAAATCTAAAACAACCGTTTATATTCTAATCATTTTGTTTTTATTTACCAATTCTTCATTAGTAAATTTTATGGAATGGTGAAATCGAAGGTTTGATTATAATTATAGTTCTGCAATAATATTTTTTGCTGCATTTTTACCAATTTTTTTTTTCGAATAAATATTTATTGTCCTAAATTATATTGTTCTACAGTAGATTTTGAATTTTGTTCATGTCAATTATTAAGTAAAAAGTTAAAAAATTAATGTTTTCTTAGAAATTGGAAATTATGACAATAAAAAATTCAGAGGGTAACGATAGTTTCCTGAAATCAGATCCTCTGTTATGTTATAATTTTTCCAAAAAATGTATTATGGAAATCATGGTTGCGGGATAATGAAATTTTATCAGCATTATTTAATTACAATGAAGATTTTTATTAAATTAAATTTCTTTCGTTTTTTTTTTTATGCTTAACAAATGTCTTATTGGAATTAAGGAAGATACAATGCTTCAGAAAATATATTTTTCGTTAAATTTAAATATATTTTTCGTTAAATATTTTTCGATAATTTTAAAATTCCGAGTTTATATCATTTTCATAGGAAAAACAAAGCTTGTTTTTATTTCCAGAGTAAATAATCACTACGAGAATTTGTTCAAAACGTAGATTCCCTTTGAAATTTATAGAATTGGCATGGTGGTCCTTAATGACGTAGGCGTTACACCTTTTTTGCTTACTGTCCCCTCTCCTTTCCCCCATGTGCATTTTCCCCAATGAAGTTCTTTCACTGATTTCCCTCTATTCACAGACTATGCCTGTTTGCTTTTCATCCATGAATTTACGTCATCAAATGCTGTTTGTATTGGTAGATATGACATCAGATATTTTCCACTTCCTGATTGGTGAGAATAACCATGGGTTTTAGATACCTGTCTTTGTTAAAGCAATGACGTGACCTTATCTAACTTCCTTGTATTCTGATAAGGAACAATCTCTAATGAAGTCATCAATAAACAATCTCCATAGCAATGGTTTTAATTTTTGTGAAATAACTTATGAATAAAATATAATTTACGAAAAAAAAATTTTTAAAACATAAATAAAAGGAATCATTTTAATATAATTCAATCATTAAATGATGAAACTGTGCCCTGGAATTTTTTAATAAATTCGTAATTTTAGATGTTGCTAAGTTTCTCCATTCCAGATATACAAACTTTCTAAAATTTTGAATATTATTGAATATTAATGAATTTGTAGCATATAATTTATTTGCAATTAATTATGAAGCTTTCAAGAATTCAACAAATGCAGTTTGAAGTTTTTATCGATAATAGAAAATTTCTTATAAGCATTTTTTATAGTCATGATTTCACCCCTCCCCCCCCTCCTTTGACAACACCTGCAGAAAATCTTTTTTTTTTATTATATTTTATCATTTAATTTTAAAATTTGAAGGGATATACTAGTAATGAAGTGTATCTGAAAATAAATAAAAAAAAAATTAGCAATTTATCTGTAATAGAATTTCAGTTATATGCATTTAAATTTTGTAATGTGTTATATGGAACTGACAGAGCTATTACTGGTCTAATCAGGCCAGGTTTGCTGGGAAAAGGTTAAAGGACAACTCAACGGTCACATACAACTTCATTTAAATCGAAAGACTAACCTATTAATAACATCATAGCATATTTAATTTTTTTAAATTCGAATCCTAAATGTGTGAAAAGCGAAAATTCCGAGCGCGATTTGAAATCGGGGGGCATCCATCTTGGGTGGAGGCGTGACGTAGTGCAAGGATTGCTCTCAGCAAGCTTTGCAGTGAAACTTTAACATTCACTATAGATCTACATTCACTCAGTACTGCGTTCACCATAATTTTCACAATGTTTGGACATGAAAGCAGCGATTCAGATATTAGTTTTAAGACTTACGAAGATATGGAGGCTTATTTTAACAACTATCTATATAATGAATTGGACAACGATTTGGAGAACCTTGTGGGTGGTTTGGATGGTTTAGGCATGAAACCACATAGTTTAGAACCACGATCACCCGTCATTAGACGAGGAATACAGTGTCGCCGAATCGACGGAAAATGTATCACCCGCAACAAATTGTTAAGTATAATTAATACGTATGTTATTTATATGTGAACAATTTCATGATATTAATTTTTAAATTAGGTATCAGTGCACAATATGTGAAGATATGCCGATATCACAAGTGCAAACTTATGCTGTCGTGATGAAGCCGAGATCGATCAGCATATGCCCAGTATTTCGGAGTGCTTCACTGAAAGTTTCGTCTTTTCAAAAATCTGCGTGGATTACGATATACCAACAAACTAATTTGTCCATAAGATTTGGGTGCACCTGGGAAGAAATAAAAGAAAAGTTCTTCCCCGTTGTGTTGTGACAGCCATTCGAAAAATCTTTCCTTCACAAGAACATTGTGGTTTCAAATACTGTAAAATTTTATTAAAACTAAATTCTCTCAAGCAATTTTCTTTGTTTATTTGATTCATAACTAAAATTTATGGAAAATCGAACTAAATTTCAGGTTATCAAATGTATTTTGTTACACTGATATATTTTAATTTATGATCATCACTAAATATAAACTATTTCAGCCAGTTTAAATGACAAATATATTAGCTTCAAACATTAAACAAAAATTTGCTACTGTTAGCACCATTTACTTATTTAACTAGATTAGCTAATATAATTTTAATGGGGTTTTAGTCAAACATTAAAAGCAATAGCAAATTACTAGTCCACCCTCCCCTTTTCTATTTGTGAATTTTAACCAAAAAAGTGGCTTTAAATCATAATCAATTGGCAGTCCCCTCTCCCCTCTCTATTTCTGGTTAGCTTCCATTAAATGCTTCAATGAACAAAATAATTACCCTTGACGAAGTAGCAGGAGCTCTTGAGTTCGTCTGTTGTTTGAAAAATTAAATTTCTCGAATGTAGTATTTAGAAATGAAAACGAGCTCTATGTTCTTATGTTTCTCATCATTTTCAATTGAATGTGGCCATCTGAACACTTCAAAACGTGTAGTTGCATTTTGTCCGGTTGCGTTTTATCTGGATACCTCTTTAAGTTACATAGCCTTGCGCAAATAGAGAGTGAGCTTAATTAATACCTACGTACATTAATATGAAAGAATCAATAACAAAACAAAACTTTTCAAAGTGAGCGGAGCAGAGTCGACTAGTTCGCGGTCAGAAGCCAGTTATCTCTTCGATCAAAAGTTATCCATTTCTTCGTAATTCTTATTTAGGAAATTGAAGAAATGATAAATTATTATCACTATCTCTATTCCTATAGCCAAATACTAAATAAGAATGAGGCATGACGAATATGCGATTTACAAATTTAGGAAGATTGGTCGTAAATATCTACTCAGTGAGAAAATATCAGGAGACGTTTGAGAGAGAGAGAGAGAGAGAGAGAGAGCTAATTTTTAATGCTGGGGCATGGCGGTAAAATCCATGTCAACACAGTGAATTAGAGAAATAATTAGCATTATTTGTTTGAAAGCTTCCATAGTGTGATTTTTTAATAAACAAACTAAAAAAAGTTTCAAAATTCATTCAGTGTCATTAATGTAACGTCTCATTTTTGAAAATTATCCATTCGTGACTTTGCTTTAAAAGCTACACACATTTCAATAAATATTCATTTACATTGAGTACATTAAATGAATTAAAATGACCAAACTAATTATTATACAGGGTGTGCCAAAAGAAGTGAGACTGTCGAATATTTCACGAAATTTAAATCGGATCGAAAAACTGAATGACACCAAGCACGACCCCCCACCCCCGGGGGTGGAGCGGCGGGCAACTTTGAAATCTTAAATAGAAACCCCCATTTTTTATTGCAGATTCGGATTCTATGTGAAAAAGTTAACAAGTTTTAGCTGAAATTTTTTTTTGATTCGCATAGATGGCGCTGTAATCGCAGAAAAACAAATACAGATCAGAAGTCTGCAAACGGTCAAATTTCTCGGGACATACGCTTCGGAACACAAAATTAGTATTTTTGAAAAGGCTATGTAATGATACAGTACGACAGTCGACCGATTGATGGCGCTCTAATTGCAAAAACAATTCTTTCTCGCAAGTGAAAGTATTTCTACAGCCAATATGAGGTTAACGTCTTTCGTTGATTTTGTATCTAACTTTAGTAAAAAACTACGTTTAGCATAACCCAGGAACAACGACGTGGACGTAGTAGTTTTTTGTTCCTTTCGGGGTGCTTGTTTTTAGTGAGTCCCCTTGCCTCTCACTTATCGGGGTGCTTGTTTCAGGTGAGTCCCCTTGCCTCTCACGATTGGCGCCAATAACTTTATTGTAGTAAGTGCTCAAATTGTGCACCGTTTACTTCCTGGCAGTAAGCTAATCGATGGTAAACAGATCCGATGGAATTGTTTAAGTATTCTGCAGGTATTTGGGCAGCTACATCAATTATTCTCTTGACGCAATTCATCTAATTTTGAGGTTTCGTTTCGTAAACCCGAATTTTTAAATAACCCCACAAGAAAAAATCAAGTGGAGTTAAATCTGGTGACCTGGCAGGCCATTCGATCGGACCTCTTCGTCCAATCCAACGATCAGGAAAATGTTCATCTAAATAATTACGAACGTTCCGTCCGCAATGAGGTGCAGCACCATCTTGCTGAAACCAAACGTGCTCCAAGTTATCGCCAGCAATCTCCCTTATTGCTGAAATTATTTTATTTCGAAGCATGTTTTCATACCTTTGAGCAGTAAGATTACCATCGATAAAGAATGGCCCAATCAAATGATTATTTATTATTCCAGCCCAGACGTTTAATTTCTGTGGATATTGGGTTTTGCTCTCTCGCATCCAATGAGGATTCTCGCCTGCCCAATACCTGCAATTATGCCGATTACAAGTACCATTCAATTGAAATGTTGCTTCCTCTGAGAATACAATGTTGTAAAGAAAGTCTGGATCTTGATCTATTCTAAGCATCATGTCCTCACAAAATTCTAAACATCGGTCGGGATCATCTTCATTTATCTCATGAACAAGTGTCATTTTGTAAGGATGCAATTTATTACTTTTCAAAATCCTGCGGACTGAAGATGTACCAATTTCTTGAGCTTGGGCAGTTCTATGAAGACTACTGTGAGGATTTTCCGGAAATGATAATAAAACATTCAACGCTTCTTCGTTTGTTGCTGACTTTGGTCTTCCTAATTTAGCTCGATCTTTCACAGAGCCTGTAGCTTCATATCTTCATATCTTCATAGCTTCGTTCTCTCCACAGTCGATTTGGAGATACATGTAGGTTCCATTCCATTTCGAAAAGTATCATTGAAAATATCTCTTGCTTCCGAGTATGACCTTTTCCTATCACCCCAGCCTACCATCATCAGTAATGATATTCTTTCTTGTTCATTAAGATGAGCCATTCTGAAAGAAAAAACACTTTTTCAAGTCAAATTTTTCTTTACAGATGAAGGTTCATCTGCTTGAATCAACTTAAACAGTTGAACTAATGTGTTATTTAAAAAGTACCTACCAAATGGATGAAGCACAAAAAATCACAACATAAATAGTCCACTTTTTGTTTACGTATTTATTAATAAAGAAAAGAATTTGTTTGCGAGCGGAAAGAATAAGAAAGAGTAATTTGAAGGATTTTATTATGTTAATTTAAACGATATTTGCATTTTGTAAAATGAAAATACGTACTATCATTGTTAGATTTTTTTTCACAAATCTTATTTTTCATGATAACAAAACCATCCATCAAGAATTATACAATGTTACGATATTGTATTAAAATACTGTATTGAGTATGTTAATTATTTTAATTGTTTTAAATATTTTCATTGAAAAAATTGATTTCCTCTTAATTACCCCTGGGGGGTGAGTGGGGGTGGAAATTTTTATGGTACTGAATACAGTTTTACACGTAGAATCTGAACCTGCAATAAAAAATGGGGGTTTCCATTTAAGATTTCAAAGTTGCTCCCCGCTCCACCCCCGGGGGTGGGGGTGGGGGGTCGTGTTTGGTGTCATTCGATAGATTTTTGAAAAATATTGAATAAGTCTTTTTCAGTTTTTCGTTCCGGTGTAAATTTCGTGAAATATTAGACCGTCCCACTTCTTTTGGCACACCCTGTATAATAAAGAGTGGTTTGATAATATTTCAATAACATGTGAATCACCTTTTTTAATCCCCTCCTTCATTAGTGCTTACATTGGTACCTTTCATTTATTTATTTAATTTTAATTTTATTTTATTTTCATTCAAAAAGGGGATTCACATTTATGTTATTATAACCGAAGTAATATTTGGAAACTCTTTCTAGTTTTTTTTACTTAAAAAAATCACGCTGTGGAAGCTTACAAACAACTGGGATTAGCATTAAAACATTAAATCGACCCCAGCAGCTAACCTCGCACTACGTCACTTCCGGAAAAATAATGGCCGGTGCGAGGGGAATGCAAACGCGCTATTTTTCGCTTTTCAAAGCATTTTATATAGAAATTATGGGCCAAAATTAAAAATTTCAACGGAATCTTGTTATATTTATATCAAAATTTGATATTCTGTAAAAAAAATTATAATCGAATTTTTGCGTAGAGTTGTCCTTTAAAGTAGGAAAGATACTCTGAGCCTGCGAACTGGGTACTGCTCCAACCAGCCCTAAGGACATGTAGATAGCGTTAATGCTTCCATGCAATTGGTTGCCGTGTCTGCACAGTGAGCAGAAGGTTCCTGGTTCGAATCCAGGCTGTGGAATTTTCTTTATTATTTTCATCAAGTAGTTTATTTTGGTTATTGGTCATTTTGAATGCATGGATGACTGATTAATTGATTAGATCAAATTTTAGTGTTCTAGGAGTGATCAAAGCGATAATTGCAATCAAATAATGGAGCACATCCAAAGAAGTGTCACCTAATATTAACTTGAAAGTTTTTTTGTTTTTTTTTTTTTTTTTTATAAATAATTAAATATAAGGCCACTGAAAGAAGGAAAACGCTAATTCTTAAAGAATTTATTTATTAGATATACTGTAGATACAAATGTATATTCAGTCAATGATTCACTTCAGTTTGTTTTTTTGTTTTTTTTTAATATCTATATATGGTATATGAGGTATTGTTATTTTCTAGTACAATAGAAAAGGTCCATTTACTTTTCATAACAGAGGAAGCCAATGAGTTACTCAGTTCACTGAATACACTCGACTCTCGTTATAACAAAATTACTGAAATACCAAAGTTTTTCATAGTCCCCATTGGATTTGTTAAGAAAAAACAACCGCTTATAACGAATTCTATTATAACGAAAATTTGGATAAAAATATTGATTTTCCAATGTCACATAATTGAATATATAGTAATTTTACACGTGATAAAAACTGCGTAAATTGGGCAAGATACTGATTTATCGTAAATGCAATTCACGGTATGATGGCTTATTTCACGTAATGATGAAAAAATTTACTCCGAATTTGAGGGTGCGGAAATGATATCTTTGCTTGAAAACCGCCAATAAAAATCCATACAAGAGCGGAAACGGAGAAAGATCGACAGCAGAAGCAAAAATCTTTAGAAATTATCATCTACTGAAAAACAACAAAAAAAAAATTCTTGTGAAAATATCAAATGCTGATAAAGAAGCACATGTCAGAAAGAAATTTATTCGGAACTCGATGCCTTTAGTCCGGGAGGAGCGGAGGAGAATAAGAGAACGCGAACAATTGACCAAGTTCGTCAATTTGTTCTTTGATTTATTACAGGCTTTAAACTGTTTAAATAATTAATTTATTACAGGCTGGTTGATAAATAGTGAACATGGACTATTGTTAAATAAAAAAAAACCCTAATTTACATACAATCAAAAAGCTAGTAATACAAAAGTTACCTCTTAAAACACAACAGATTTATACAAAAATATCCGAATATACATTTCGGCAACACCATTGCCACCATCAGCGGAAAGTGAATAAGTTGTGAATAAAATAAAATAAAATAAAAGAGTAATGTTCAATAAGATGTCATTTTCGGTCTTTGATGTGATTGGTGGTTGTTCTGAGCTATTTCCACTGTCGTTAACCAGCTGATAAGTTTGGAGCCGTTGATTGGTCCCAGGTCTTGATTTAGTAATATTGCTTGGTCTTCCTTTTGAATGGTGAAGCTATCGTATGTGTTCAATAATTTTTTTATCATTGATCGTGAAGATGATTTTTTTTTTTTTTTTTTTTTAATAGGCTACTTTTGCATTACTAGCTTTTTGATTGTATGTAAATTTGATTTTTTGTTATTTACAATAGTCCATGTTTACTATTTATCCTGTATACAGTTAATTTTTACTATTTGTATAATTTAAACTATACATTGTTTGTTTATATATTGACTGAGCATCTCGACCAGTTAGAAAAGACAGATTTTCTACTATAAAATTGTATTCGAATGGAAATTTGGTTGTTGGTAGCTTTTGATCAAAAAAAGTATTCACCAAACGAGCAAAGTCAAATGGAAATCACGTTTTTGTTTGATTACTGATATTTTATATTCAAATTTCAATTAAGATCCGCAAAAACTACCAAGATCTATCAATTCTAAAGTGTAATTCACAGATCCGGTAAAATTTCATTGAAACTGAATTTATTTGCATTCACGACTTTTTCGTTCGTTTACTTATTTTACCTTGCTTACTTACTTATTTATTTACTTATTTTACCTTGCTATGAATTAGGGGTAACTGCACCCAATTAGGGGTAACATTACTATACTGTACTGTAAATGTGATAATGTGACAAATATGCGTTAGGAAAAACTATACTCTATTTTTTCATCAAACATTTGTTGTTGGTTTTTTAAGTGTAATGAATTAAGCTAACTTTTAAATGAAATTAAAGTGATTGGGAGCATGACTGAGGTCATATTTAGGGTTTCAGCTATAGAAATAAGCATATATTACCATTTTAGTGACTATACCAAGCATACGCGAGTCCTCATTCGTGACAGGTTCTAGAACCTAACCTCGCGAATGTCTAAGGTCTTACTGTATAACACTTTTATGGATTCTGGTGAACTTCGTTATAACACGAGTTGACTGTAATTGACCTCATAATAATTACACTTAAATTATGAGGGACCTTCAGTAAGTTTTTTTTTTCAGACCTCAATACGACACTTTTTTTTTTCGACAAAGTTTAATAAATAAACAGGCAACTATAAAACTATGGATACTTACAATAGTGATAAAGAATTCTGAACACCATGTCCACATGAATGTGTATTTCGGTGATGCAGCATAAAATCAATTACATGTAGAAGGTAGTTGATGTCACACTGAAAGAAGGCTGCATTGCAGCTAAAATGTGCATCTTGATAAAAAAATTATCAATATGGAAATGGTGTCCCAGTTTCTTTGTCAAGAAATATTTTAGATTCATCATAGTTTAATCTTCATGTAAGTCCTCACAGGGTTTATATTGGCTTTTGATAGGAAGTACTGAAACAGTTAGCTTTCAAAATGGAACCTGAAGTAATAAGTTTCTGAAACGAAGAACAATAACTGAATTTTTTTTAGCGGAAAATAAGACCATGACAACATTCATACGTGTTTAGAAATTGCTGGAATGGAAGTAGTCATTACTGGAAGAAAGTTGATGTTCAGGCCCAACCAACAGGAGCTGATAAGAAATGGCATATAACAACTCAACCAATAGAAATAATTATAGCCATTTACCATCACCCATTAGGCCCGCTGCAGATACGCTTTGTCGCGCGTGACATAGGTCGCTCCATGGCCCTGCGCATGCGTCGGCGTCGCTCCTTTTCGCCCGAGCGTGACCTCGTTTTTTTGCCCTTGGTCGCGCGTGACGGAAAAAACTGGTTTTCAGGCGACGTCGCCTCTGCTGAACTGAATTCAGTGGAAGCGACCAGCGACAACATCGTCGATAGCCAATCAAAACATCTAATTCCTCCACAGGGAAAACCAGTGAAAAAATACAGTGGACGTCAGAGAAATGATAGATATTGTTAAGAATATTTATGCAGAAACTGGATATGAAACTTTTTGACACTCCATTGTTCCATTTTGCCATTATTATAATTAATGACACTCCATTATTATTATTATTATTATTATTATTATTATTATTATTTGTGTTAAATTTCAGTTTTTCTTACCTAAAAAATAATTTTTATTTCGAAACAGTTATTTAATTCACTGATTTTATTTTTATATATATCTCTGTCTCTTTATTATCTAATTATTTATTAAGTACTTTTATATTTTTTTTTGTAGTGTTGTTTTAATATTTTTTTATAATAAAGAAATTCTAAATATTCCTTGATTTTATGTTAATTTTTTAATGTTTCATATCCAGTGATGTTTAAAACATTATATGATATAACTGATATTATTATGAACAAATAAATTCATGTAATTGTATATATGATTCATCTTACATTAGCCTGAGAAGCTAACCGTTCGTAAAATTCATCTTATTTGCAAGGGTATTGTAAAATACGGATTTATTATTATTATTTAAACAACACTATAAAAAAATATTAAAACAACCCTACAAAAATACTTATATATGAAAGAACTTAGATAATACTTAAATTACATCATAATTTATTCATAAAATTAATGAAAGGCACAATATTTGGTTTCAATATTTTCATAATTGAATTTTGGATGTTAACTTGTATTTTCTAAGCAAAAAAATTTTCTGTATAATCTGTACCTGTTTTGTTTTCTGAATTAGTTATGATTTAGAAAATGAGATATAAATAAAAACATTAGTTGAAAATAATTAAACCATTACTAACATCAGTTCACAGGATAAAGGCATGAAAATTTCACTACCGCATTTATTTATTTACCGGGTGTTTCAAAAATAACCTGTATACTGGTATATTTGAAAAATCAATAAAAACTAAACGGGCAGCGATAGAAATACACAGTTTGTAATTTTGAAAATTTACTGTTGTCCCAAGCATATTGCAACACACGGTGTATTTCTATCGCTGCCCGTTTAGTTTTTCAAATATACCGGTCATTTTTGAAACACCCGGTAAATAGTTATCATGGGGGTGGCCGTGGCCTGGTTGTCTCGTCGGTTGGCTTGCTAATCGATGGAGTTCAGCAACTTCAGGCGCGGCCAGCTGCTGGCTGGGTGACGGCCAGGGCTTGAGGGCCACTGCTGGCGGGACAGCTATTTGGGGCACGGCTGTTGGAGGACTTTAGTCTGACCCATTTGCCAAGTGACCATAGCTGGTTTTCCAGCAGTTTGGTGACAGCCACTGGTTTGTTTGTCCGCCAGCAGCTCTTCCATCATGAAACCCCCCGTGCTTCGGAGGGCACGTTAAGCCGTCGGTCCCGGCTGCTACTGTCATCTCGTAGCAGTCGTTATTTACTGGGATGGCGCAAAACTCCCTCGTAGGAGTAGGTGCGATAATCTACCCTCTGTACTAGATACTAGAAATAGTTATCATTATGTATATACCATAGGAGAGAAGACTGGTGAGCTGGCGACACTCTTGTATTTGCGGTGGGAAAGAGCTGGCAACAAAGAGCGACAACTGACGTCAGCAGTGTAACCTTGACGAACCCCCCACTGCAGGCGGCAACGAGCGACAAGGCTGTCTCCTAATTTTTTATTTGCAGCGGGCCTAGACAAGACCTATTTTCAAAAATTTATGACAATTTTTTTTTTCTGCAAATTTTTTTTTTATCAATTTTGTCAATTAGGATTTTATCAACCATCACCTCCGACCATGAATGAGTCTCCAGTTTTTATTTTCCAGAAAAAAAAACTTCGTTATATGAGTTGCCATTTTAAATTTGCCTAAGGCATAGTCCCGTTATATAGAGGGAGCACTGTGCATACGTACTTACATTATGCTTTATATTTATAGATTATAATTTTAATGTATATTTTAATTAATGTAATATGTATTTTGTTTTCCCTGTAGATCTACTATTAAACGTTCAAGAAGCCCCATTCACCATAGGCATAGCCTCAGCCCTCCAAGAAAATCATCTGTACGTAAACCATCACCTTCACCCCCAAGAAAATCTCCTATCAACTCAAAACGTCATTCAGTTTCTCCTTCACTACGACGAAAGCCTGCTGATGATAGAAATGGTTCTCCACGCCGTATGGATGTTGCTTGTCACCGGGATGCCAGGTATTTTTCTCCCATGCTATGGATGTCGTCACCAATCGAGTATGCTCGTTTTGCTGCTATTGATCTTCTGTTTTCATCCTGGTTTATGAAGTAGTTTGAGCCTCTTCCTACAGGAAGGAAGAGCATTTGCTTTTATCTAGGGTAACTTAACACTAAAGCAAGTATAGATATAGAATGAAGATCTTATGAAAGTATGAAGATTTTAGAAAGCTTATACATGCTTCTAATTGAGGGTACAGGTTCATATGAAATCATCTGATGACTACTAGTGTTACTACACATTATAGAATTTCATCCAGAAAAAAAGAAGATTAAACAGAAGGAAGAACAGAATCTTAAATTAGCAATTTAAGAATTTTAGAAATCACTTCTAATAAATGTCAGGAAAGTAAAGAATTGTCAAATGTGCTGAGAAATTAAATTTAGATTTGTCATCTATTGAAGAGATTTTACTTAAGCATTACATGAACAAGTACAATATGTACATTATTTCAGAAGAATTTACATAAAGAAGAATTGTTCCATGGTTAATTGTTCCATGGATAATTGTTTAGTGAAAACTACTTAAAATTGAGAAACTGATAATTTTTCTCTCAATTGAGATGAATTTTCTATTCTGATAGAGCTGGATGAGACATATCAAAGAAAAAAAGAGAATATTTAGAATTTTTGAACATTTGCAGCAAACTTATACTTGGGAGAAGCATTTACGTTTGACATCGGATTCAACCTGAATTGAAACTTCAATTTCGAAATAGAAGAATAAATTTTGAAAGAAAGAAAAAAAAGCAAATTTCAAACTGATAAAAAGAATCCAAAATCTTTATATTAATGGCAATTTGAATGAGTATAATATTTGGAAAAGGGAAGTGAATCCTATTTATAAATTCAATGTAAAACTTATGCCTCTGACGATATTTTACAAAAACAGAAGATCATCAAGAATAGTTAATAAAACGGATTTCATCAAATTGCATTTTCAAGTTGTAAAAATGGTTGAGATACAAGAAACAAATGATATTTTGGAGTCATTTTGGTACCCTTGATTTTTAAAATATTTGTATATGAATATTTAAGGATAGTTTTAAAAGGCATATTTAAAAAAAGTCGGTTTTGTTTGAAAAGCTTAACCTCAAAATTTCAGTTGCCTGGAAGAAAAACTTCAAAGAAACTTGGTAACCATTCTTACCAGCTAAATTATTGAAAAGTTCAAGGAGCAAATTAAATTTGTTTATATATGTACTCATGGAAATCTATAAATATTAGAGGAATTGACTGAATAATAGTAAAAATGATTACCTGTAAATGTTAACAAACCTGGAGTAAAAATATTCAAGAGAAGACACAATCTCTTTCTCCATATCCATACGTCATTGCCAAATAAGCTTAATTTGAATATGATGAAAATGGGAGATCAAAATACGAAATATAATAATTTTTCAGCGCTTGAATTGGTCATTGGATGTTATACTTAAAACATAATTGAAGAGACATATTTAACGTTTTATATTTTACTATTTTCCTTTAAGTATCTTTAATACGAAATCTACATTTTCAAGTTTTATAAAAAAGAAAAAAAAAGAAAGGCATTTTCAAATTACAAACATCTGCATAAGAACAGTAAATATTTGACATTTCTTCAAAAGAAGAACCATAATGAAGAATTTGTCTACAGAAAGACGAGGGGGAAAAACATCACCCAACCAAGAATGAAGCCCAGAAAATGAAAATTAATGACAGTAGCAAAGGGCAGAGAAAATTGAGCATAAAATTGCTTATATTTTATCATGTGATGAATTCATCTAAAAATTGTATTTAGTTATATGTTATAAACTTTAGACCTGGATGGAAATTTCATATTTATTTTTTAGAAGTTCTTGGCATTTGATGAATTTACCTGAGGAAAAAAAATAATTCGTCTCAATACTAAACAAGAAAGTACATACAAAGCTAAGGGAAGAAAGGCATTAAGTAAGGCTTATGTGAGGTTTGTGAGCACCAGCATTTAGTGTCCTCAATTTCCAACGAATAGTTATTATACTGGCATTACTTGAAGTGGCATTTTGGAACTGTGTAGAAATTGTTTCAGCTGAAGAGTTTCAACTGCATCATGATACAATTAGTTAGCACTCGAATATCTTGTCGTTTTCATTGGCTTACCATCTGACGGTTCACTGGCGTTGAAAAGGATTTTCCATGAAGAATATACAAAGCAGGCAATGTTTCTTCCTATCAAGTGGTAACTTATCAAATAACTGAAACTAGGAAAATAAAATAAATTTTATTGCAAACAAATGCAAAAACAAACAACAACAACAACAACAAAAAAAAAAACCAAGAATTGTTTATTCTCCAGTTTCCAAGTAATTTAGCCATGACGAATCTGTCTTGAAACTTAGATTTAAATTGACCACCAGAAAATGTTGATGGAAGCTTATGATCTTTTAATAAACATTAATCAAGTCTTCTTTCAGGGCCCAAACCATGCCAGACAAAAGCACCCAAGACCTTTATGGAATCACGAGCAGCCTGCTTGGTTCATGCTTTATGGGCCCAACGAAACTGGAACCATGATTTCTTGGACCACACAACCCATCTCCATTCTTCCAATAAACAAATAAATAAGCAAATAAATAAAAAAAATCAACCATTCTACTATAGTTTATGCATTAAGCATTATAGAAGCTTGGGCTTAATAGCATCAAAATAATACATGAATTGAAAATATGACATGTTCATAGCCATTGAATAGATACCTGATTTCATTTGCTTTATACCATACTAAAACCACATAGATTCTTTTAGTTCATGAAAATTTGTCAGTTATTTTTGGTGAAATTAATTTACTGCAAAATTTGATGAGCAGTATACTCAAAATTTTAATAATAGCATTTATTATGCAAGAGAAAAAAACATCAGAAAATTTATGTTAATTGTAATTAACTGGTTCTGTTAGGGTTATTCAGTGAGAGAACTAAAAATAAATAAAAATCAACTTTTCTCCAGCAAAAAAGATAAATGCAACCAAAGTTTGACAAGAATGAAAACGTATCAATAGCAAGCAAGATTGTATTCAGTGAATAATGTATTCTGTAGAGCATTTGCATAGGAGCAGAAAATATTTTTTGTCTCTAGAAATTTTAAGATTTTTATTAATTTATCATTTTCTCTTCAGAATTATAGTATGGTATCTGTTTTTGAAATTTTTATGTTTAGAACCGAAGACTTAAATTATGAATGTTTAATTTTTGAGAAGAAGGTGGCCTAAAATGCTTATAAATAAAATAGTGATAGATTTACTCTTCACATATTCTAAAATTTTATCAGGAAATAGAATTAAAAAAAAAAAGGAAAAATGTCTAGTAATTTCTTGTAATCTTTAAAAAAAATCCTTTAAGGAATGCATTGATTTTTAATTCTCTTAATCTAATCTCTTCTTCTTAATTAATTAAAAAATTAAATGCATATATGAAGAACATGTTATATGTTCAACATTATCATGCGGATATTCTACTCGGCGTTGATCTTTTATCTGAGAATATTGCCCCATCTCTGTGGAAAAGGAAACCTTCTAATGATTCTTTAGAAGAAATCATGGATGAATATTACAAAATGTAACGTTGGCGTCGTCAGCACTATCATCAGTCGTAAGTTCTACAAACTTATGCAACACCATGTATCACTTACTGTCTTCTGTGATAATTGCTGCAGTGATTCAGTATTACTTGTGTCATTGTGATACTATCAAGCTTCTGTTAGAGAGTTTATTAATTGACATCAGTTTTGCAACAAATGATGAAAAGATACTCATTATATAGATGAAATAATGAATGTATTTAACAGAAATTTCTTATTGCGAAGCTAAGTGAAGAATGAGAATCAAGATTTATATGATATGAATCATGCTTGAAAAGAAATTGCTGAAATATGGAAAGGAAAGGAAAGTAACCTGAAAAATCGGAAGAAAACCATTTAAGTCGGATGGGAACTCATTTGAGCTGGCATATATGTATACTTCAACTAATTTTCGTGTTAACATTACAAAATTTATAGTGCTTTAAGCAGTGATGGCCATTTTTTTTCCATTGTATTTAGTTGACAGCAATGTGAGTGACTGTAAGAAGAGTCAAGGGAAAAAAAATAAATTCTTCAACATTAACCAAATTGTAACAACATTGCTTTTGAATAGAAAACATCTGAATTTGGAACAGATATGATAAATTCTTTTTTAGTATTAACTTTAGTAAGATTTTTTATCTTACCTTGTCACAATCAACATTGAAAAAACGAAGAAAACCAGTTCGTAGTTTCATCTTCCAAAAGATGCTTTGCTATTAGTTTTGTGATAGAAATGTCAGTTGTAAGAATTAGAAGAGGAAGATACTGACATGTTGTTGCTCAATTTTATGTGTGTGTATGGAGCTAAATAATAAAGTGAAGAATATGACCACATTCTAAATAAAAGCATCATAATTTTTTTAATGGAAATTCATAGAAGAGATATCATCTAAACTATTGCTTGCCAGTGAACTATTGATTGCCAAATAAAAGGTGCGAGAAATTGCCTTCCTAAATTGCGTCTTGTATTCCTAATTGATCCGAACTTTCACAGAATGAAATTCATACACTCTACTCCAATGGAAAGAAGAAAGAAAAGTTTTCTGAATAAGAGAAATTTCCACAAGGATTTCCATATGGTTAGATTTTCATGCTCGTAGGAAAAAAAAAAAGCGTGATGTAGATTCTGAAGTATCATCAAAAAATAATTGAAATAAATAACTAGAAAATTACTTAAACACCTTATTCTTGGCCACCTTAACTCTATTAGGTATGCATTTGATAAAATGAAGCGAGATAATTAGTACACTATTGGTATACAGTTCTGACTTTTGCAGTAATTTGAATGGAGAACTATGTGGTAAATAAAATATGATAACCATATGTTTGTTTTATTTCATCGCAGTCATCCAGTAAGTAGTGGTACAACAAAAGGAGACTATCCATCTCCTAAATCTGGTAGAAGATCCCTTTCCCCAATCCTTCGAAAGAAAGAGCCTCTTCATTCTCCTGTACAAAGAAGAAATGCAAATGTAAATGAGTCACGGACTAAAGAGGATAAATACAGGTAATTTCTAAATACATTCTAATTTCTTTCCTTAGTTAAAAATATATATGCAAGATTCATTTTCATAAGTTCATTCATTATTCTTTGAGACGTTTTAGGAATTCATCATGCAAAAACACGCAAGAGACAGTCATTCTGTTGCCGTAAGAATGACCACTATCCATCGCGTAGTTTTTTGTGATTAATTTCTAAACACTGTTTCATGGATTATGCATAACCCTCTTTATCAGTTACGATATTGTAGCAACCATTAAAAAATATTTTTCAAAAATTTTCTTAAACCTGTAATAAATGATATTTTTAAAGTTATTAAAATTTATTAATACTCTATACCCTTTTTAGAAGGATAGGATAACGCGTTTGTTTTGGTTTTCCTTGCTACATTTTGCGTTTTATATTTAAAAATATTGATAAAGCATTGGTCAAGCATTTTGTATATTGTTACTCTATTTTCATAATTTTTTTTTTCCCCCATCCTTCCTTTCTTCAAAGTAAAATACACATCAGCCACAAAAAAAAAACGATGGTATACGTTGGTATTAGAAAAAGCATATAAACAAAAACTTTAGCAATGATTACTGTATGCTCGATGTATAGCCGCAAAATTTATGACCAAAAAAATGGGCCTGAAAATTGAATGTGGCTATCCAACTGGCAATAAAATTTCAAATGCAAAAACTCAAAAGCATTTTTTCTTGTTCCTGATTGGTGGTATTTATGTTGCATTTAAATACCAAAAGTGTCCTCCTTTATATACATATACAAAAGATAATTCACCAATAGACAATGAGAATAACCACTTTATACTAACCATCAGATAATCTACCAATAGACAATGCGAATACACACAAACGAATAAAAATACTATTTAAAACCTTGTATGAGAAGAGAAAAATGGCGGAGTTGGACGACTTTCGGTCAATTCGAGATCACAAAAGGTGGAAACATCAAGAAGCCTGATATTGAACTTCTTGTTCAGTGGATAAAGGAGGCCCGGAATGACATTCCATCAGAAATGGTAAAGAAATCATTTTTGAAATGCGGAATTAGCAACGTTCTTGATGGAACCGAAGATGAGGCCTTGTATAACGATGGTTCTGCTATTGACGATGCTGTTAATGTGATTGAGGAATTTGACAATGTTTATGCTAAAAATGTTGCAGAGTTCCATCAAACATTTGGAAAATCAGATGGCGATTCTGAATTTAAAAGCTTCAAATAATTATTTTTGTAAAATATTATAATTACCGTAATTTTTGGGGTATAATTTGAGTATTATGCATAAAAAAAAGTTATAAAAACATTACTGAGCATTATGGATGATGCGTATAATAGGCTGATAATAAAACCTGGAGAAGAAGACGTTGGGTAGGAGGGGGGGCATCAAAAGAACTTAGAGCTGACGAACTTCTATACTACCTTTGGTTTTTATTATACAATATTATACAGTAAATACAATATACATTATGTTTATTCACTTTATATTCCACATAGTAATATACTTCATAATGTATATTTATTGTAAAAGCTATTGCAAAAGCGAATTCAGTGGCTCTCTTAAGTTTTCAGTTCTTAAAACCAGAGATACCAGGTTTTCAAGATAGCCACCAAGCTGAGATGTCTGTTAGCCAGCCATTGATTTAGTGACTGTTATTCTGTGGGAACTCTAATAATTAAGTTCAAAAGTAAGGCAAATTACTTTGCCATTAACTAGAGCTGACACAATAATACCGTAATTTTTGGGGTATAATACGCATCCCCTTCCCCACTTTGACCCTCCAAGATATATACATATATTTTTTTAGATCGTATCTTCATTGCGTTTATTATCAGAATATTAAATAATATTTACATTTTATAATAAGTAGTATTGATTTTTTTAACTTTAATTTTTTTTTTCCCTGCGTATTATACCCTGAAAATTACGGTAAATGCAATATATGAATGCAACTAATCTTGATGATATCAAAGAAGTTAGGGGACGCTATTCCGTAGTTTTACCAACGTTTGCTATTAAAGATGTGGGGGATATCTATCAATCATTCATTTGCATGACAGAGTACAAGAATGCTTTTGTGAATGATTCAATCATGAGAATCGAAGACTGGGAAGTAGTAGTAACAGTAATTAGGCCTAACAAAGAACTCCGACACAGCCGATTCCGATTTTGAAGGAATTTAAATAATTTATTTCAGATAAAATGTAAGCTTAATTGTAACGAATAATTCTTTTATATGATCATTTATTTTGAATATTTATTTATTCATTTTGTGGGAATATATAAAAAGTCTAAACTTTTTAAAAATCAGACGAACATAATGCACTGTGCGTTTGAACAAATATGGCGGAGCACTCTCTGATGCTGAATCGCTATGTTAGGTACATGAAGTGCGTATTATGGGCTGGGAATTTTTCTATAAACAAGAAAAAACAAGGGTGCGTATTATTGGCGAGGGCATATTATACTCCAAAATTACGGTAATTGAATATTAATAAGGAGTGTGTGTATATTTTTGTCCGTGGCTATACATTGGGTCAATTAATTTTCTCGATTTTTGGGCCCAAAAAATGGGGTGCGTTTATACATCATGTGCGACTATACGTCAAGTATATACGGTAAGCATAATTGAAATATAATCATTGTTATTCACTGGTATCCTTCATATCAAATGCCCAAATAATAGGCATTATGCTTATATGTTGTATTTTTTTGTTGGTTGATGAAACCTCAACTCCCTCCACTAAAATACTGACATCTAACATAGCAAATGATGCAGTAGTTTCAATGGTGAATTATTTGTTAACTTTTATGTATTTTAGACATTCTGTATGGATATAACTATTACTGGTTTCTTAGATAAACATCATAAGAGTATAAAGTTAAGAAAACTGGCATGAAATTATTTCTCCAGAGCCTTTAACGGTATTCTTTGAGTTTGCTTTAGATTATGTTGTTAACACAGAAACAGTGAAACTAGCCAAAATGACCCATCTTCATTTCTTCTTCAGATACAGTATTTATACAGGTGTTATTTAATTTCTTCCCTCAAATTTGTTTTTCAATGAAATATGCATTTCACTCTAAAATTTTACCTTGCATATATTCGACTGGTGACTTGACAGATCCCAATCCTGTAATCTAGCTCGTGCTACGTTTATTCCACGTTTGTATCAACTACATCATGCTTATGCAGCATGCTGTATTTTACATAATGCAGTAAAGGAGATTGAATTTGAATTACATAAAATTACACACAACAAATATAAAGGGTGTTCCAGAATGTCTTAGACAACTTTTAATCATTATACTGTATTAAAAAAACTATTACAGATAGAGACAAATGGTTTTCAACAATTTGTTTATCAACTCAAAGTTTTTTTGGTATATTAGTAATGTTCAATATGGGCACCATTTGTTACACAGACAACATCCAAATGCTATTCAATCTCTGCCCATGTCCTTGCCAGCGTCACCTTTTCTACTAAACTAACTTCAACAGTCATGTCTTCTTCGATTTCTTCTTCTTCTTCTTCCTCTTCTTGCTGGATGTTCATAAATTGTTCAACTGAAGATGAATCAGCTGTCTCTTCATCGATATCACATGAATCTTCGTCTATTGGATTCATTTGAACATTCGAGCAAGACTGGCCTTGGCAATTAGTACATGCTGGTGAACACAACAACCCTACTCTTCTACAGCCACATTTAGCACTACATCTTTTTTTGCAATTGCAAAAAATAGTGTTTAGGAGTTTTTCCGGAGCAGGTGGGTGTATAGTTTGAATCTGTTCCAAAGTATTATCTGTTAATTTCCAACCCCAGTCTTCGGAGTTCAGTTGATTGCTTAGCCATGTCTGAACTTGATAGTATACTTGATACAAGTGTTGATGAGTAGAAGCCGATGTTGGAGGAAGACAAGATACTTGTACTTGTTTCTTGTTCTGTGTATTTTTTTACAAAAATTAAATATCTATACAATCAATTTTTGTGTATTGTGTCTATACAATCAATTGTGTTCTGTGTATTATGTCTATACAATCAATTTTTTGGAGCTCCATAAACAGTAAGGAAAAAGCGAATTCCTTTTGTGATTTTCGTAGAATGTAAATCCTTAAAATTTTAGAATCGCGATATCATAGGAACGGTGATTCTTAGGAAAAAAAATATACGGACCATTTTTGTAGATAATTTTATGATCTGCAATTTTTGTCTGGGGTATGATAAAATTTACAGTTTTCGAGAAAAATCCAAAAAACCGAAAAGTTTGACCTTCGACCTTGAATAACTTTTTTAGCACACATGGGATCGATGGGGACTTTTGGCACTTTATTTCTACTGGTGTACCCAAGGTCTCTACCAAAATTCACCTCTGTCGGAGTTTTTGTTATTTGATCACTATTTTTATGTCTAATTTGACCGGACTATAAAATAATTTCTCAAAAAGATAGCAACTTCAAAACTGCTTCGATCTGACAAAGTTGCATTTTGTCCTGTTGCTTCTTTTCCGATTATATGAGAAAGAAGTTAAGTATTGTTGCGAGAACATGTGATAAAACTGCAGCATATTTTCCATTGTGTCAGTTAGTTTCGTTGAGAGAATTTAAACCAGAGTCAATGTACTACTTAAATAAATATCGCATTTTCACTCCGTTTGGAAATGGAAACAGTGGTTCGGCAATTAGAGCAGTTTCTTCTCGAGCCTAATGTTCAATGCAAGAAGTGTTTATAGAAACACTAAAAAATAGTGACAAAATTGCAAACTTTACATTCCCTTGTTGTCATAACATAAAAAGCAAATTCATTACGTGATTTGTTGTTTTTTGTTTGAAAATTTTTGGCGTTAAAAAAAAGAAACTTATTGTTAAAGAACCGAAAAAATGTAGACGAAATTATGATAGCAAAAGCAAGGGTCGCGCTGTTGGTCGCTACTCTCGCCAATGGCCCCAAAAACATCGAAGTGGCGAAAGTCGGTGGCAAAAAAAAAAATCATGTTTATATCATAATTTTCCTTAATTGTCATTCTCACCTGGGGCTATTCTTGAATTACTTCTAACTTGAAGTTTAAAATTATTCGGATCATTTAAGTTGTCCATATTCGACGTTTGGGCATTGACACCTGCATTATTGGGATCATTGTTGCCAATTAGTAGATATTCCGATAAATTTTGTGGATTTTACATAAAAATTATGCAAAAATCCTCTGAATTTAGTGGATTTAATTTCATTTGTACAATTGAATTCAGTGGATTATTTTGCTCGGATTTAGAGGGAAAAACTTTTTTGGCAACACTGGTGGCTAAAATAATATGAAAGTGGCTAAACAGTGGCTACAACAAAAAAAATAATTCCAGATCCACCCCTGCAATGCATACCATATTGTCATGAAATTAACTTTTCAGTTTTGCATATTTAAAATTTCATTTGTATTTTGTTGTTGTTAAATTGTTTTAAAATTCAGTCAATAAATTAGCCCTTTATTCTTCATATCAGCTTATCTATTTTATTTTGTTTTTTTCAGTAACGAAAAATTATCATTTTTTAAAATAATTCTTTGATTTATTCTTTAATTATGTAATGTTTAATAAAAAATCATTTTATTAAAAAAAATTGTGACACGATTAATAATGAAATAATAAATGGGAAAAAACAAAAAATAAATTTAAATTTAAATTTTTTCAGTTTGTTTTTCTCTAATAATTAAAAGTGGACTTTTATTTTAGATTTATTGATTCACTCCATTAATTCGAGTTTTTTTTAATGCGAAAAGTTCAAAATTTCTTCTTTCTGCTACACTAATCTATAGACAGATTGGACACAACATGGCTGCCTGGCCTCTCATGGCCACACACTGGTTATAAAACTGGCACTTTAACAGGAAGGAA
Organism: Rhysida immarginata; assembly: GCA_023313115.1. Taxonomy (NCBI): domain Eukaryota; kingdom Metazoa; phylum Arthropoda; class Chilopoda; order Scolopendromorpha; family Scolopendridae; genus Rhysida; species Rhysida immarginata. The sequence goes on from JAHWFO010033869.1 coordinate 445,412, forward strand.
GGTGCGGCGACACCTAGCATTATAATGCTGCATCAAAAAAACTTTGAGTTGAGAAACAATTTGTTGAAAACCATTTGTCTCTATCTGAAATAATTTTTTTTTATATAATGATCAAAAGTTGTCTAAAACATTTTGGAAAACCCTGTATATCTCAAACCAAACCATCTCCCTCCCCTTTTGAAAATTAGAATTTTCCCCAAGACAAAAAATTCTTTTCTTCCCCAAATTTTCCCTGGTATCACTAGTATCTGAATTAATGGGATTTACTTGTATTGACATTATAGTTTTTATGAAACTTTTTTTTATCTGTTCAGAATTGTGTGTACTAGCATAGTTAGTAGGAAGCTGGAAAAAGCATATGCTCATAAGTCTAAATGTTATGTGAACAATTCTACGACGCATGATTTTCTGCAACATCTTTCAAACCAGAGCGCTGTTGCTGATAAAATTTATATGATTTGATAAACATACCTATTCTTCATTTGTAACATGTCATTGAGATACTTAACACTAATCCCCACAATCATTTGAAAGCATTTGTAAATATTATTCAAAAAGAGTTAATTATCTTCTCGTATTTGGTATAAACAAGTTGTGCCTTTCATATTAGTTATTTGAGTGTGTAAGATCTTATGGCTACATGATTGCTAATAACGGTGGCCAAAATGTTTCTGGTTAATTATTCAAGACAATTCTTACTTCGTACTCCAGAACTTAGAAACAATAAAATCTATCATATATTTTAATTTCACTTTTGCTGAGGTGTTAACATTAACCCTTTTGCTGCGTAAAACTGATATATCCACACAAAATTACGTTATTTTTACTGCGGAAATCTGCTTCCTCCCACAGGGTTTAAAAAATTTTCTTGTTATGCTGCTAGTAGTGGATAATTCCATCCTTTCAGGAATGAAAATGAAATTTAATTACGCAGTAACTATCCAATTAAGAAGTTATGATTGGTGAATGTCAAAAGTATCTTGATTGGCTGACATTGAAATAATTCCTCACTGTGCATTGTAGATATTCTGATGTTAACAACATTTTATCAGAATCAGCCACAAGAGGGAGATCCCTAACAAAAGATCTGATTAGTTAGGAACAACTTGACCACCCACCTTACAGTCTGGACCTCGCGTCCAGTGGCTACCACCTGTTCGGGGATCTAAAAGAGTTCATCAGCAGCCTGCATTTCAGCGATGACGAACAAGTGAAAACTGTGATTTTCTTCACCGGCGGCAGCTTCTACGAACTGATCATGCAGAAGTATATTGAGCGCTATGACAAGTGCTTAAAAAAACTTGGAAATTATATGGAAAAGTAGTTAAAGGTACATAGAATCTGGTAAAGAAAAAGAATTTTGAAAATATGTACAGAATGGACCAAAAAAAAAAAGTCCACTGGAAACAGTCTACAAAGGGGTGAGCAATCCTAGAAGGAAGAACGCTACCATTAATTAAGGCAGGCGTTAACGTTAAAAGGAACGAGTCTATTTCTAGACGAAGGGTACCGAGAGTTCTGGCAAGACGTTTCAGATTACTGTATTTTTTCGAATATAGGCCGCGGCTCTAAACCCAAAAAAATCGAAAATTTTAGGAGTGCGGCCTAAAAAAAAAAATTATCGGTAATTGTGTACATTTCAAAAAGATCGAAATATTTCGTCTTAGCGTCCCATAGTATTTTAAATAGTAATTTAGCTAGTAATTTTATTATTTATATAGCCATCTTCATTACTTTTATATATTTAATGAAACTTTTATAAATTTATTAATTAAATGTGTAAATAATTAAAGTAATCTAATTTTAATGAATGAGCACAACTCCTTATTTCTTCGGCAGCGGTCATGGTTCTATCAATGCACTCACTGCTGGGTGCTGTCCAGTAGCGATAGAGAGCATTCTATGACATCATAACATCTTCAACTAATCGTAATCGCCAAGTACAGTGAAGTCAGGGCTAGCAAACTTAATCGCCGACAAAAATCACTTCTACTCCTAAAGTAGAAGTGATTTTGCCGACATTAACTTTTTAACACTTGATTTTCTTAATAATTTATGAATGAAAAATTATGTGACTGGTTAATTACTGTTCCGAGGTGTTAGAATATTAATTTCAATGTTAGAAAAAGATTGAACAAAGACTCGTTAATTTAAAACCATCAATTCAAAGGCCATCGTGTTTTTATCTACAGCAGGGAAGTCTGATAATTTTACCTAAAAAAAAAAAAAATAAAATTAAAATAAAATAAAAAATAAAAAAATTATCTATCTGCGATTTACTCTTTCAAAAAGTATAACTCTATCTTTATTATTATAAAAAAGATAAGCAAATTTAAAAGAAAATAGGTACGATATATGAATGTATTGGCGATCAATCCAAAATCATTACGCGAATGACGCTACTCGTCTACAGCGAAAGCGGCAGTTACGTTCGGAGAGAGGGTCGAAAAAAAGAAATTAATTCGACTTTATTTATCGTATTTATAATGAAATCGTTTTCATGGTAGGGTATCTCATTTTGTCAAAATCACTTTTCGTCACAT
>JAHWFO010033869.1:448354-502762 GCA_023313115.1 Rhysida immarginata
CTGAGTTATTAACTTGTTGATCTTGGTGGCGGCATTTTTATTTCTGTTCATATCTCAGTTATCGTTCATATTTGAACCCATGTTCATAGGACGTTTTGTGTTTATCTCAACCTCTATAATACCCCCTTTAAGTATTTTACATTCGATGTAAATCACCCTGTATTATTTTTCTTAGAAATAAAGAGCTGTTGATCTTGATATACAGTTTATGTATTTGTACACTCTACTCTTTTCGGAGTGCGAAAGTTTTATCGGAGGGTAGGGACTCGTCGCTGAAATCTGGCTCCTGACTATCGCGTTCGACTAGATCTGTATTGTATTATGAAAATGGAATGTTTTAAAATTGTTAACTGTGATTCTCATAAGAATAAAAGTTGTTTGGGATGAAGGAGGTTCTTACTAAAAAGATGACTATTAAAAGGTCATATTTTATACTATGTTAATTGAATTATTTTCAATGATTGTTACATGTTTTTTGTTTTATTCTTTCTTTAAAAAAGCAGAAATCCCTGATAAATTCAAGCTTGACTATTAAATGGTTCACTTTGACAGAATAGATAAAACTTTTTAATGGTGCAATTATCATTAATCTATGCTGCTTAACTGTTAAATCTCGCTTTCATTAGGAGTGGAAGAGATTTCATAAACTCTGATAGAGGGCCTAGTGATGAATTCCTTGATAGACGTATGGACCAACCAGGCAATTCTCATATCTTCAGAAGCAATAGAATTGACAAGTATGGAGCAAAAGATAGCAGTCATGGACGAAATATATCCCCATTCAACCGAGAGTCCAGATCAGATAACCGAAGGTTAACATTTTTATGTTTGCATTATTATGCATAGCACTTCAGAATGTTAAGCACTACTTTTTTTTGCTTGATGTGACATTGTCAGTGCATCTTTATGCTGTGTAAACTTTAAGATAAACAAGATGAAGACTCCATTACATTTCATTTGAGAAAAAGTGGTGATTTTTTTTTTTTTCCCCTGTACATAGTTTAACTAGGATTCATTTAAATAAAATTTATAATAAGCAGATTCTTGATGTACATAATTTTTTTTTATTGTATTTCTGGTGAATTGGGTACACAAGAGCTTTTTTGTCTTTAATTGTTTATATTTTTAAGTTTTATCTTTTCCATGGGGTTCACTTCTAATTTTTAGCAGATTGAAAACAGCATTCTGTGATGTTTTCCTATATATTTGGGAGGAGGGAGCACTTCTTAAATTCCAAAACTTCCTCAGTGAAACTTTGTTTATATCAATCGGTACAGCTTGACCGATTATCCAAAACTGCCTTTACAAATTATGAATCAAAAATGCGATTAAAATATTTGAATATATACTGTAGTCAATGTTCTCCCCCAAAAAAATTTATCAGGTGGATAGAAGGAAGAAATAGATAGATTGGACAAAATTTAATAACAAACCAGGCTTTTATGCAATGCTTTAAAATAAGTTTGTTTAATATGCCTGGTAAGTCACTAAAATGAGCCAGGTAGTGCATCTGTACTCTCTTTACTCTATACAAACATCTCTAATTGGATAAATACCAGATGATCCAAAAGTGTATTACATTTTTTTACATTCTTAATGATATTTTCAGTGTTTGCGCGTGCCTCGTGATTCTTATGAAAGCATTGAATTGCTGGAAAGCAAACACTGAAAATGTCGTTGACAATGTAAAAAAAAAATGTAACACACTTTTGGATCACCCGGTATAATGTCTAGTACCCATTGCTGAGATGACTACAGAAATATCAAGATAATTATTTTTCTCTATCAATATTACTACTGAGTCGATGCAAAAAAAAAAAAGATGAAATATATTTGAGACTTGCAAAAGAATGCATGGTATTTTATTATAAAAATCTTTAAGAACTTCATATTTTCAAAAGTTTTAAAAGTTAATGAATAGAGATAATTTAAAGTAGGCTTTAAAAATTATTTCTACATTCCCTTTTAAAATAGTTGAGAAAAATAATTCTTTTGTTTGGTTAGTACAATTTACTTACTATCGTATGAGCCAAATTTTCTGTTCTATTTCAGAGGTTGGCAGTCTTTAAAGATTAAAGAGTCAAACCTACCCCAAACAAGGATTTGAAATTTTTTGAGAGCCATAACAATATTTTTACAGATACGATAAATGACAATTAGAAATTTTGGAGAGCCACAGGGTGCTGATCCTTGTTCTATTTAGTCCCTCTCTTCTGAGATATGGTATTCCAGACAAAAGATAACTTCTTTCTATTATGACCCACTTTAACTTCATACCATGTTCCTTGAAAGATTTTCTTATCTATCACCAGTTTTCTTCTTTATAAAAAATTTCTGTTTGATTTTGATTTATGTTCTCAAACAATTCTCTGATGGGTGCTAGTTTATCCTTTGACTTTCTCAAAGTCCTGGTAACTGTATTGTCTTAAAAAAATGTTTCCCCGTATTAGCATGGAATATTGGATTACCAAATATCAGAGTCCATTGCTCTTTAAAATCCAGGCCTGGATTCACAAAAGCATCGTTAACAACTTGACAATAACATTTCGTCGTTACAGCATTTAACAATGTTTAGTGCTGTTCACAAAACCTGTCTCAAACGAAAACATCGTTAATTAGCGTTGTTAAATTAGTTCTGAGCTGTTGATACATAATGTTTAAAATGGCAGAAGGGTTTGCTCATGACGAAGAAAGACGTCATATTCTAATGTTTATCGTGACTCAGCATTGATGAAATATCAGTAATCGAACATATTCGATACTGTAAAATTTCTATGGGTGTGATTTTTTAATTAATTAAGAGACTCAGTTGATATATACCGTTATTTTTGTGGTATAATATGCCCCCTTGTTTTTTCGTGTTTTTAGAAAAATTCCCTGCCCATAATACGCAATCACCTATTATATGCACTTTATGTACCTACGATAGCAATTCAGCATCAGGGAGTGCTCTGCCATGTTTGTTCAAATGCGCAGTGCATTATGGTTGTCTGATTTTTAAAGGCTTTAGATTTAATATATTCCCATAAAATGAAGAAATAAATATTCAAAATAAATGATCATAATAGGATTTATTCATTACAGTTAAACTTACATTTTATCTGAAATAAATGTATTTAAATTCCTTCAAAATCGGAATCGTCTGCATCTCAGTTCTTTGTTAGGCCTAATTACAGTTTTTTTTTCTTCTTCCCAGTCTTCAATTCTCGTGATTGAACCATCCACAGGAAGGGTAATTCCTACTTTCACAAAAGCATTCAAATTGTATTTTCTTATACTCTGTCATGCAAATGAATGATTGATTGATAGATATCCATTTGATAGATAATTCAAGCGTTTTGTCCCCACATCTTTATAAAAATCGATTAATAGCAAACATTAGTAAAACTACAGAATAGCGTCCGCTAATTACTTTGATTGATACATCAAGACTGGTTGCATTCATGTACATGTATTGCATTTATTATTGTGTCAGCTCTAGTTAATGGCAGAGTAATTTGCCTTACTTTTGAACTTTATTATTACAGAGTTCAGGCAGAATAACAGTTACTGCACCACTGTTAACACCACTAACAGACATCTCAGCTATGCGCCATCTTGAAAAATTGCTGAGATAACCTGGTGTCCCTCGTTTTATGAACGGAAAACTGAAGAGAGCTACCAAACTCGCTTTTGCAATAATATACGTGAAGTATATTTATATGTGGAATATAAAGTGAATAAATGTAATGTATATTGTATTTACTGTATAATATTGTATAATAAAAATCAAAGGTAGTATAGAAGTCAGTCAGCCTCAAGTTCTTTTGACGCCCCCCCCCCCCCGCCCAACGTCTTCTCCAGGTTTTATTTATCAGCCTATTATACGCATCATCCATAATACGCAGTAATGATTTGTTTAACTTTTTTTTTACGCATAATATGCGTATTATACCCCAAAAATTACGATAAATGGAAAAGAAAATTGGCAGTCTTGTTCAATCACCCCTCCCAGCCAAAAGTTATTGACTTCCAAACAAATTTCTTCTTTATCAGCATTTGATATTTTCATAAAAATAAGTTCTATCTTTCAGCACAATATTTTCTAGAAAGAGTTCTTTTATTATTTTTTTCTGTAGGCATCAACTATAATTCCAAAGAAGAAAATTGTTTTCGCTTTTACCTTTCTCCATTTTTCTTATTTCCACATTAGTCGGGATTCTTATTGGCTATTTTCTTGATATTATGTATAAGAAGGCTAACGACGTGTATTGTGAATTGCATTTAAGACAAATTGTAAATTTGCTAAATATATCGACATCGTTAATAACGACATTTTTGTGAATCTGGGCCCCATTTTGCTTTGTTTATTCACATTAAAAGTGAATAAATGCATGTTACTCAATTGTATCCATTAGTTTGCATTTATGTTGAGTAATCTGCTGTATAAATTCTATTCTGTCTAGCAGGCATATGTGGGTTGTCATTTTTTTTGAAAATTGTTAAAATAATAAACTGTAATATTCGTTTAAAAAGCTTTGACAAGGTAAGTTTGTATACAGATTTTGTAAACAGATTTTTGAAGAATATGTATGATTGTTATACAGTTTGTCCAAAAAAGAATGTTTCTACTTCAGTTTGATATATTTCTTTATTATAAAAGTAATGTAAAAAAGTAAACATTTTTTTTAAAATGTTGTAAATGTTCAACATGCCTCCCCTCCCCTATCAGTCACTCAAACTGTGTCTATACAACTCTTGTTCCCAAACTGAGGGTCACAACTTGGTGTTCCCCTAAGGGGTCGTTGAGATTTTTATTTGTATTGACTTTAGTAGGAAATTTGAGGTTTTTTTTTTAACATTTTGATATGTACCATCCTGTTAAAATGCCTATTTTTATTTGAATATGAGGTTGGGTGGGAGTCGCAAGTGATATAACTTTTAGAAGAGGGAGGGGGGGGGGGCTCACGATTTCAAAAAAGTTCGAAAACTAGGGTAGATGTACCAGTAGTTGACAGTGTACCAGTAATTGACAATCCACGATTTAAAGGCTTTTAATAAAGTAACAAAGCAAGAAAAGGGACTGGGGTTGCCACCTCTTATTAAACAACGTACTAGGCTTCCCAGAAAAACAAAAAACAAGGAACTTTGGTCCCTATTATGGCCGCAAACACGTGTCGATTGTTCAATGCCTTATCGAGTCGAAAAAACCTTGTAATGAACCACTACGCGAGGGTTTGAGTACTTGAATTTATTTCATGAATGTTATGCAATATTTGTTATTAATTTTACGTGAACCTTTTTGTGTGATCAGTGGACAATACTTCTAGTAGTAACAGAATTTCTGATGACTAATTTTTTAACTGTTTTAATCTACCGTCAATTACTAGAACCCAGATATGTAGTGTCACTAGTAATTGACATAACCTGTCAGTTATTGATAATTTCTGTGTTTAAAAAAAAACGACCACAAAATATACTAATATGATTTAGAATGTAGGGTAATAATAAGGAAACATGATGGTTTTAAGTGTAACTTCTGAATTTCCAGTATTTAACCTAACTGTGTCAATTATAGGAACTTGACTGTCAATTTCTAGATCACCCACTTTGACATAAATCTTCTATGCCCTATTCGCCGATTCTTTTTGTTGGTCCTGAATCTTGTCACAGAGACGATCAACAGATAGCCCAGGACAAGTTATCTTCCAAGAAAAAACTACAATTCTGTTTACTATGATAAGACGTAGCATAGGATGAATTGGATGAATTTTGCAAAGTTGGAGAACAGTTGTCAAAAATCAAGTTTTTCTATGAACAAATTGTTGGCCAAGATCTGCTGATACTGCACTACTGGAAAACACCTTCATTTTTTATGGTCTTTGCACTCTACATGGGAATAGACTGATTTTATTTATTATTTCAAAAGGGAAAAAAGATAAATGATCGATATGAACAACTTAAGTTTTAAAAAGCACAATTTTAGTTATGTTAAATACTTTCCACATTCTTAAAAATGCTTGATTTCTTCAGCTACTTTTGAATGTTATCAATTTTTTTTGTATAAATATATAATAAAAATGTGTAATTAAAGTATTGTCAATTACTGGTGAAACTGCCTGTCAACTTCTGGTGCATTAACTGTCAACTACTGGCGATTCATGCATTAGTTAGGAAAAAATTTAATAACTTAATAGCTTTTAAAGATATAATAATTATATAGAGATTGGCGCATTCTGCATTCTATTTACAATTTAATGGTATAATTAGAAAAGTTTCAAAATAATATTTGTATTACGTACACAATTTTGTTTCACAGTAATGTCTTAAACTGTCAATTACTGGTACATCTACCCTACTGCTATACAATATTTAAACTCCTTCTTCATGTCAGTTGTTACTTTCTCCATTGCTGCTGTGATTGAAATTTTTAATTTGTCAAAATTTCCCGGTAGTGATGGCCTTAAACAGTGTGTCTTTTGCATACCAGTATCTCTATAGAAAAAAAGTCATATGGTATTTGTCTGAGGACCAGGGGAAGCCGATGATGGAGAGCCATTTTCTGATTCCTGTAACAGCCTATCCATTGTTCAGAATTGGGTGAATCTTTCCTTCTCTTGACATTCTTTGAATGTACAAAACCTCTCCTTCGCAAATATAGGAATGGTGACACTGCACCTAACTATCTCATGAGATGTAGCAAACTAAAACTGAGACATTCTTTTGTAAACATGCTGTATTATTGAACTCTGAATAAATTGAATAAGCATAAATTTGTCTTATAAATTTCTTTATAAATTACTACTACTTGTCTCATATTTTCTTTCTTCTTTTGCATCAACTCAGTATAATTTACCATTTATTTCACGATAGGCAATTTTGAAAATGATGATGATTGTATCTGAAAAGTCAAAATACTTGTTATATTCCTGGTTAAACAAAATCACATGTGAAAAGTTCATGTTTTTTTTCCTTCTTTCTTATTACCCTATTACAGTGAAAGATTTTATTAATGTTTTCTAAACATTAATAACCGTGGCAGAGTGGATATTAAACAATGTATCTATGTTGTATCTGTTTCTTTTAATTGGCATAAGCTCTCTGGGTCTTGCTGTCTGCTTTTTCAATTGTGTGTGTGTGTGTGTGTGTGTTGTCTGTAGAGTCTGACAAAATTAATAATAATTAGAGCCATAAAATGGTAACTGGGCCTCTTTAATAGTACTCACTGCAAACAAACAGAATTGCAATTTCATGGTTAATTGTGTCCTATTCTAACCCAAAAGCTTCAAATGTAACTGCTCATACTGGAACTCAAATGACCAAGAAATTTGCAGGGTGGATAGCAGTCAACGTCATTGAACATGGCAAGTGAAAAAGAACATTGTTACATATTTTCGTATACTTGTATCGTTGTTTAATATATATATTTTTAATGAGTAATCAATAACATTAATGATGAGTTTTAAAAAAAAAATTAAATGATGTGGTTATTATATATGAGATAATTCCTAAGTCCCTCCATCCAGGGATTTAGAAGTTGATAGAACAGTAATCACGATAGATATAACGGAAACACTCATGTTGATGAATAGAGAATCTCTCCAAGTTTAGTATGTATCTTACAGGTGTTCCGTATGTCCACATGGCAGACATCAATTCGGTGTTCCAAATTTCATCCACACGTCCCAGCATTTGACGGTCACTGGTTGCAATGGGGAAGAATTTAGACATCAGAAGACACCAGATGGCAGATTGTACTATCCACTTTAAGGCAGCAATTTTTTAATGTTAACCTATGAGAGAAACTACAAGTTTTTGTTCTGAATTAATAAAAATGGTGATGTTAAAAATATTAAATGTCTCACTAACTTAATTGATATCTATCATTTTTTCACAAGTTCTTATTTTTAATTAAAATGAATTTTTAAAATAAATTTGTAATAAAAATTTTTAACATAAGTGAAAATTTAACAATTTGCAACAACTATTGCTTTCTCAAATTAAGAAATGCCAGGCTAAACATTTTTATGGAATAATTAAATTATGTAGCTCAGCAAAATGATGTGTAAAAAAAAGTGATATTTTTTTTTTTTTTTTTGCGAATTTTCATAAGAAAATCCATCTCGGACTTAAACAGCATTTTTAACAATTTTTCATTTATTATTGAATTTTAATAAATCTTTGAAAACCAAATTGTTTCCCCTCGTACTTAAAAAAAATTAAATTAAAACCGCCGTTTTCTCCGTAGGTTAACATTAAAAATAGCTGCTTTAGGATGGGTAGTACAATTCGCCATCTGGTGTTTTGCTTGAGAAATGTAATACATTCTTCCCCATTGTAAGAGTAATCTAACATCAACTGAGCTAAATCACATTGCAAAGGAGGCACAAACAATGATCTTTGAAGTAGGAAAAAATCATATGGGGCTGGATCAGGTGACTGTGTTAGGCCATAGAAGAAACACGTCCAATTCCGACAACAAGGAATTTCAGAATTGAGATAATGACAAATGTCCTGATGAAAATGAGGGGAAAAGATGGAGCTCTACCTCATTTTCTTCATGACGTTAGTGTGTCCATTCTACCTCAAAGACCATGTGTGTTGTGCCGTTTTACTAAATGATTTTAGCCCAGCTGTGAGAGAAGATCATTTATGCAAATTAATGTCATAGACCATCAGATGTTTCGTTTTCTATGGCAGGAACTTGAATTAGGATTGATGTCTGCCGCATCATCAACTGTGAACATTAGGAACACCTGTAAGGTATGTAAAAACTTTGAGAGATTCTCTATTCATTGATATGTTTCCATTATGCCTATCATGGTTACTGTTTTATCAACTTCCGAAACCCCAAAGGGACTTAGAATCACCCTGTTATAATTATCAGTCAATCTATCAATTCCATCACTCCCTTTCCCAAATGGGCTGGGCAATGAATTTGTACCCTATGCCTTGGTCACTAGACATTTCACAATTTTTCTCCACAATATATGATCCTTGCATACCTCCTTGCTTCCTGAACATTCATAATGTGCTGTGTGCACTCCTTCAAAAACACAAACTAACAATCTGCTTCTCTTTCAATTATTCTGTCTAGGTTTTCCTGAGCTTGCCCCATGGGTTTTGGCCCACCACAGCACCGTTGAACAACATCTTGCATATATGTTCCTCTGGCATTTCTCACTACATGCCTGATCCATCTCACAGTTCTGTCTGATTTTCTCCACAATATCCACAGTTCCGCCACACTGGACACGTATAGATTCATTGCCCATGTGACCTGTACTTTTCATCCCACACAGACATATTTGAACATAGAGAACATTCCTCTGAAAGCTTTATCATAATTGCACCCTCCGTAGGAATCTTGCAATGTCCAAGTATGCAAATAACTCTGCCTCCAATTTTGATTTCTTCAGTTTGTATAAGATGATCCATCTCATCTGCACAGTTGTTGAAATCGAAATTAATGAAACTCTGCTAATAAAATTGTATCATAACCAGCATCAGCCAAGATATTTAAAAAAATTAAAAGATCTTTCAGTCTTTCAAATGAATTGCATTGTAGGTAGGCCTCAATGAAATGCGAGTTCATTAGTGCAAGCAAAAATTCAATTATAGTCAGATTCAAAAATTTGGGTGCTCCTTAGTTAAATGCATTTTAAGCAAATTAAGAAAAAATCACATCACCATCTTGACCAAAATAACTAATCAAATTTATTTGGCTTCACTATAGTTATCTCTTCAGAAAATATCAAAACAAAATAGGCATTACATTCATGGAAAATACTTCTTTCAAATGCTTAGGATAATTGATTTTACCTTTGTAAAGTCATCTTTTGTTTTAATAACAGCCTCAATTCTTTTCAACATATTATAAGCATGGTCAGAACAAATTTCTTGAATAATATTTTTCCAAACATATTTGAAACATTGAGTATATTTTTCATTTCTTGGGCACTGTTTCTGGATTTTGTTCTTCATATTGCCCATACTTTTTCATTTGGATTCCTGGCCATTCCAGGACAATTATTCCTCTTTCCTGAAAATATGCCATTGATTTTTTGAATGTATGAGCTCGTGAACAATCCTGCTGCAAGATAACATCATTAGATGAACCGAGCTTCTCAATGCTAGGAAGCTGCATTATAAACTTCAGTATTGATCTGTCTTTTCACAAAATACAATTCACCAATACTTCTAGGTTGCCAGTTGATCATTAAAACATCTCCATACCATCAGAGTGTTTTACTTCTAGGTTGCCAGTTGAAGGCATAGCAGCATCTTTCATATCTCTCCATATAAGATTACTTTTGTTAAAATTGAGACACAACATTGATTCATCATTAAAGATGTCTTATGACCACATTTTGGTGGTCCAATTCTCAAATGTTTTGACCCAGTGAATACATTTTTTCTTCTGAGTGCTTGTTAGAACAGGTTTGTTAATGGCAACAGGAGATTGAATATTGATTGGATTTAAACACCTGTAATCAGTCCTGCATGAAATCTTTTTAAGATGAGTGGTCAAAAAGTAATGTCGCTTATTTTTTTTTCTCTAAACTCGTGACCGGAAAAAAAATAAACACATGTACATTCGATAGAACAATTCAACTTTTAGTTTTCCGATTGAGGCAACGATCCCAACGGTGGACAAGTTTTTCCACGCCCTGTCGATAAGTCATCCAGTTGAGCGTAGAATCAGTTGCGAACTACCAATTTCACCTTGTCACGAAAATGTTGACCGGCCAGTGACTTCTTCAATGGTCTGAAGATATGGTAAGGTGCGTAAAGAAAGTATAGACACACTTCCCAAAATGCTGATTTATTTAAATAGCACAATTTAAAAAAAAAAAATTAATGACATATAATAATCAACCAAAAGAAACACCAGTCATGCAAAAGAGTAAAAAATTATCTGATAGCTATTAAGAAACACACAAAAAACTCTAGTTTGATGTTTTGCAAGTGTAAAACATTTATAGATACATCTTCAAAAACAAGTACTAATCGAATGGTACACACCATAGATTATTCCATGCAATTATTCGAGGGCAAGAAAGCACTCAAATAAGCCATATAAACTTACTAGCTAAACAGAAAGCTAAAAAAACGAAAATGCCACAAGAAAGTCAGTTAAAAGGAATGAGAGATTCAGAAAGTGTACTTATACCCATGGTCAGGGAAAATCCTACAGAGAAATTGCTTCAGTACTCAACCAATCCATGAGTGCAGTTCGTAATGTGTTGAAAAAAGGAGACCAGTATGGACAAGAAAAACGCACTAGACGAAAACGTGTATCCACATAAGCAAAGCGTCGCATTTCCCATCTTGCCACCAAAAAAACAGATGTCAACCCGAAGCATTGCCCAAGAGTTAAGCACCCCCTACATCATACACCACAGTGGCAAATTGCTTATGCACCAATGATAATGCTGGATATGTAAAACTAAAGGCAAAACCAAAATTAACCCCAGTGCACAAGGAATGGGCAAATGGAGTGATGACATGAAAATATCAATGGAAAGAATTGTTTTTTCGAATGAAAGAAGGTTTAATTTGGACGGCCCTGACGGAAACTGGCATTTCTGGAGAAATAAGAATGGAGAAACCTGAATTTTTCAGCAGGCAAGCAGGAGGTGGTGGAGTCATGGTGTGGGCAGCATTTGCTTATGAAGGAAAGATTGACACTAGTCGCATTCAATACCTTTCACTTATGGGAAAGTGACTTTGTCTTTGCTTTTGAAAAGTAAAGAAAATAAGTTTTCATTGTGAATGAAACCGGAAGTAAAAAGATCACTTTTGCTGCTTTTGTTACTTTTGCATCTAAAACTGTCAGCCATAATAGCATGATGAACACATTGAAATTATTTGAAAAATAGTGACTTATTGATTGTGAAAAATGTTTTTTATTGCTCTCCATGGTTTTATTATTCCTTAATTTATAACCAAAAAAATTTAAAACGTTAAATACGTTACTTACGCCTTTAAATTACAAGTTTTTTTGGTGGTTAATCATCGAAACAAGCGAAGCGGCGATTCAATATGGCTACCACTAAACCGGAAGTTAGTAGCTGTAAAGCCAGAAAAGTAAGAAAAGCAGAGGGAAAAGTGGGTATTGACTCGCTTTCAGAAAAGTAGGTATTGACTTGCTTTCAGAAAAGTGACTTTTGAGACTTCGCTTTCCTGAAAATGATGTCACTGAAAGTGACTTAAGCAAGATAAATGAGAAAAGCGAGAAAAGTTAAGAGGCTGTGAACGCGATTACTGTGATATTATATGGTCACCTCATCCCATTCGGCCCACTGACAATGCCTCATGCCATGTATCAAAAGAACTAAAAAATGGTTTAAAAGTGAAAAAAATCAGGGTTTTGGATTGGCCTTTTAGAAGTCCTGATAAGAATCCTATGGAGATTCTGCCTTTTACGTCTGGGCTGCATTAACCAAACTTGTATATGCTAATAACAAGCAATATCATTCATGTAATGAGTTGAAATTAGCTATTCATGATTGTTGGGAGAAAATAAAGTTGGAATATTTATAGAAGTTAATAGAAACTATGCCCAATCACATATTTAACCTTATTTAAGCTAATGGAGGCTTTGTTGGTTGGTAAACAATGTAAAAACAACATCCATTGTAACAATAATGTCCTGTGTCTATAAATGTTTTACACTTGCAAATTATCAAACTAAAATTTTTTGCATATTTCTTAGTAACTATCAGATATTTTTTTATTCTTTTGCATGATTGGTGTTTTTTTTGGTTGATTATTATATGTCACTAGCAGAGGACCCGATGTTGCCTGGGATAATTATACCTGCAGGTAAGCAGAACAATCTCCAGAAGTTAAATTATAACTCCAAGTTGGTTAAATAATAACCCAATCAATACAACACAAAGCGAAGGAGCTATCCATTCTAAGAAAAATACGAAAAAACAGAAATTCTAGGTGATATACTGGGACTTTATTTACCTCTTGATATCCATCTTCACCACCGGGGAACATCACTGGATAATCATTGCTGCAATGGTTAAGAAATGTGATTTATCAGATCTGGAAAAGGGGATGATAATAAGCTTTTGGGCCAAGGGTGGCAGTATTTCAGAAACCGCACAGTTTGTGAACTGTTCGCGTGCTGCTGCAGTTAAAGTGTACCAAGACTGGGAAAAGATGTACCAGAATAAACTGTGTGGGAACTGTGGAACACCACGTGCCATTGACGAGAGAGGTGAACGTCGGCTGCGAAGGTGCGTGAAGGCCAACCGAAGAGCTACAGTGGGCCAACTTACCACTCAAACCAACGAGGGTGCTACCAGACATGTCTCTGAAACCACAGTACAGAGGACCCTGCTACGTATGGGCCTCGGCAGCAGATGGATTGTCACTGCACCCATGCTGACAAAGATTCATTGCCAAAAATGGCTTCAATTTGCCCAACAGTACAGAAACTAGACCACTTCTGATTGGAAAAAGGTTGCCTTCTCCGAGGAGTCACGATTTCTGTTCCACAGAAGTGACTGCCGTTGGCAGGTGAGGCGAGAAACCTCCGAAAACAAGCATCCTGCAACCATTGTTGGCTGAATCCAGGCTGGTGGCAGTAGTGTCATGGTGTGGGGAATATTCTAATGGCATTGTCTGGGCCCACTGATACCTGTGGAAGGCACTCTTAACCGATTCGATTATTTATCCATAATTGCAGATCAAATACATGATGACTGTCTTTCCAGAGGGTGATGGCACGTTCCAGCAAGACCATGCGACGTGTCATACGGCTGCAATTGTTCGGGGGTGGTTTGAGGAACACGAGCAAGAATTCCAAGTACTATCCTGGCCCCCTAATTCCCCACACCTCGACCCAATCGAGAACCTTTGGGATCACCTCGATCGTCATAGTGCTATGGAACAACCACCGCTACCCTGTAGCAGCTATCGGATGCTTTACAGTATGCATGGCAACAGCTACCAGTAGAAACCTACCAGAATCTTATTGATTCACTCCCACGCTGTCTAGCTGCTGTCCGTGCTGCTAAAGGCGGTTATTCGGGATTTTAGCTGGTGGTCATAATAATGTGACTCGACTCTGTATTTGGAGTATGTATTAACGAATTTTATATTATCCCAAACTTTGAAACAACTGTTTTCAAAAGATTAATATCAAAAATTTATTTCCATAAATGTATGTTTTGTTTTGATATTTTATGAAGAGGTAATCATTGTGAAGTCTAATAAATTTCATGAGTTGTTTTAGTCAACATTATTGTGGGAATTCTTTGAATGCATTTAATTTAGGATATCCCAAACCTTACACAGTAATGTAATGTGTATGTGCAGTCTGGTTTTATCTTTTGTCTGTCATCCCAAAAAGGAAATGATATTCTTTGGAAAAAATGAAAGGAAAATTTCTGCGACCTGAATTCAAACCAGGAACCACAAGTATCACGCTTGTTGCCTCTACCAATTGGGCCACTGATTGGCCATAATATCATTACCTGATGTTGGAGAATTAGTTCCAGTTCTCATTCATTATTTCTTATCCTAAACAGGTAATAACATTCAAATGAAAGAGTTCATTCTAAGTCTATTTGTAGAGAATTTTTAAACATTCAGAGTTATGGAACAAGATATGGAATTAGATTCGAAGTTTGATTAAGTGTACAAATTCGCTGAAACATTGATGAAACACTTAAAACATACAAACTTAATGTGATAATTTGAAGAAAGAGATGACCATTCATATTACATTGGTAATTAACAATATTTTTCTCACTAGTTTTATCTTTTGTTTTTGCTATTGTATTACATTAGTAAACATAAAAAGGGCACATGTTTAAAAATTTGTAACATTTTTTCATCAAATTGGAATTGGTTATTTTATATACACCTGAATGAAAGTATAACTTTGAAAAACGTAATGCCTTCACAAAATTCATTATTGAGTTTAATTAAGGCCTTTTTGTATTTGAGAAAAAATGTGCTTAAATAATTTGTTTCAGTTTTAGATTCTTTATTTTTCTTTTAATGTATTTAAGCATAATTGTCTTTTCTCTAACTTGTCTGTACCTTGATTAAATCAACTGACTCAACACAGATAAGTTGTCTTTTAAATCAGTACAATCAGTCCTAACCTACCTTGTTGTACTTTGTCACGTGGTTGTCTGTGTCACTAGTAGGTGAAGTGTGTGAAGTTCTCGTGTTATTCTTTCACCAGTGATTGCTGTCAGACAGAGAAGCACTGATTAAAATGAAAATTAAGCAGGACTTCTTATTTCCAAAACTGAGACAATTTTCTGTACTTTCATCATCATGATTATACATTTGAAATATGGAGGAATGATTTTGAAACAGTGGGTTATGCTTGTCGATTAATTATTGGAAAATCTTTAAAAGTATCATTATCATTATTAAAAGGTTTGGTTTGGGAATACCGTATTGGCTCGAATATAAGTGGCCCCGAATCTAAGCCGACAATTAAATTTTCATCATAAAAAATTTTGTGTCAACAACTTCAGAAATTAAAAAAAATTAATAAAACAACTCCACAAATATGATAAATATTGCTTAAAATATTTAAATATCATAAATTTGGTATAACTACTTATAAGATGTATAAAACACAAATATTAAGAAAACGTATTCAGTTTAATTATTCACTCCAAAGTTGTGACTAAAGTTTTTCAATTTATATAAAATATTTTAGTTCATTTCATTTGATTATTTTTTTTAAATTTGCATTCCTGCAATAATCTTTCTGACCATTAAAGTTTGTCCAGATAATCTCATCTTCGGTCGCAGTCTTGATCTGAATTTATTGCTGTATCATCTTCACTTAATAAGTAAACAATTTTCCATAGTTTGAGAACTTTATTAAATTCACACGATAAAAAAAAAAAGCCATGAAAGCTGGTGTCAGCAAACTTTTAGTGACGGGCGACTGTGAAAGTTCGATGGAGAATCATGGCTTTTCCATATTGCATCATGTCACTTTGTGACATTTTTTTTACCTGTGTGAATTTTTAATAAATAAACTGGTATTTGCTCTTAACCATCTCTTTCATTTTCTAAAATATAAGTAAATATAACAAGAAGAGATGAGAGGGTAATGAATTCTTTAATGTGACTAGGATGGCTAACAATTCTCCGGGAAAGTTTGGGAACAAAACTTTTAACTTTTTACCCATGGAGAAATTAACCTTCTTCGTATTTTTTTACCTTGTCTCGGAACGATTATAACTTAGGATATCTTGCAAGCTTTATAATTTTAATCATTGCGATTTCCATGATTTCTTATATTTTACCAACGATCTCATTTTTTGCGCGTCCTTAGTCCACTGACAATATACAGGATCGGGACGCATATTCCCACCTCTCCTCGAACATGTTGGAACGTCCCGTGGTATGCAGATGAAAAATCATTGTATATCATTAAAAGCTGACAACAGCAGACGTGTAGTAGCCCGTTAACACAGCAATTGTCGCCGTCATGGGCAGAGCAAGTGACCTGTCAGACCTCCAAAATGGGATGATCATTGGCTATCGGGCCAAGGGGGGCAGCATTTCAGAAACGGCCACCTTTATGAACTGCTCTAGGGCTGTCGTTGTGAAGGGTACCACGACTGGACGAACCAGACAGTTTCGAGCAACAGAAGAGGTAACTGTGGGGCCCCACGGGCCATCGATCTTAGAGGCGATCGTCGGTTACGACGCCTGGCCAAGACCAATCGGCGTGCCACTGTTGAGCAACTGACACAGCAAATGAACAGTGGGGCCACTAGGCGTGTCAGCACCAAGACAGTGCAATGATCTCTCTTGAGGTTGGGGCTGCGGAGCAGGCGTATGGTAACAGTACCCATGTTGACACATGTGCATCGCCGAGAACGCCTCCAATTCGCAATGGACTATCGCCATTGGACCTCGGCCGAGTGGCAAAGGGTTGCTTTCTGACGAGTCACTGTTTCTGGTGAACAGAGTGGATGGATGATGGAGAATTCACCGGGAAGCATCTGAGAACAGGCATCCCGACACCATCGTTGGCAGACGACTGGCTGGTGGGGGAGGTGTGACTGTTTGGGGGATGTTTTCATGGTATGGTCTGAGTCCACTGATACCGCTGGAGGCTACACTGAATGCTGTTCGTTACCTGACGATAGTCGCAGACCAGGTACACCCCTTGAGTCGACAGTGTTTCCTCAGGGTGATGGCACCTTTCAACAGGACAATGCTCCTGCCATACTGTCAAAATTGTCCACGACTGGTTCGAGGAGCATGAGGATGAATTCGAGCTACTCCCATGGCCACCAAATCCCCGGACCTCAACCCCATTGAACAGGTACGATGAGAGAACGGATAAGGAGAGATAAAATGGTGTGTGAATTCAGTGGAAAGTTACATCAGGTAACAAACACCACTGTGGCATCATTAGTGTCTGAAATACACAAACTGTTGTTTCCTAAGCAACTGAGACTTGCCAACAAGACTGAAAATTTTTTAAAGAATTTTTTATCGGAATAATTGTCTAACTTTAATGGAAGTGACCTCAAATTTTTTCGTTTTTGTATGAAATATTTTTCATAAAAAAGAAATCTTACACGAATGTTTTTAATTGCCTCGCATCTCGCTGACATGAAGACAAAATTCGACATAGCAAGATTTTCCGAGAAAATGTTTCGAGATAATGAGGGAAAATTATATTGAATTAACCTCTTCACGACCAGCCTAAATTTTGAAGGATACCTCCCAGGACCAGATTTTAGGTACTATCTGACAAACCAGTGACGAACGTGCGTTTGTCATGTACAATCTCTGTAAGAAAATTTTGATGTACAGTTTACTTGTTCAATTTCATGTACAATTTCATGTACAATTTTGTAAGAAAATTGATATTCCCTGTGTTGGAGATTACAGGGCTCTAAATATTTATGGAAAAATGAGCATGCAATTTGGAACAGAAGGAATAATAAATTCATTACACGCATTCATTTTTACGAATGATCTTCTACATCACTACTTGTATCGACATAATCATCTTAATCCATTTTTTACGAAAAAGAAGCAAAAACAATGTAAAAACTGTGCAAATACGATGTACAACGTTGTTGAAATAAGCAATTATGAAATAAACGCAATGGTTCCATCTATCGACAGGAAAATGGACCCATAAAAGAATAAACTGTCCCAGATGAGTTTATTGTTTCATTCCTTAAAAACCATGTTTTTATTTAGTTAATACAATTAATAACTGAAAATGACGAACACATGTTCGTCATGGTATTGGACGGAGGGTCTAGCTTGACGAACGCACGTTCGTCACTGGTTGTGAAGAGGTTAATAGTGAAAATTTAGGGAAATGAAAAATTTTCGAGAAATGAAGGTTCGACATATCAAGGATCAGCTGTATCATGTAAATCACTTAGACCAGTGGTTCCCTTCCACGGGGTTGTGAAACCGTTTTGGGGGGGGGGGGGGGTAGAGCTTATATTTGCATTTATTTTTATAGAACATTTTGAGGTTTTTTTTATTTTGCCATGTACCACCCTGTTAAAAAACTCTTTATTCAAATGTGAGGTGGGGGGGAGGTCGCGAGTTACTTAACTTTTAGAAAAGGGGGTCACGATTCGCCAAAGGTTGGGAACCGCAATCAGATTATCCCAGTAATGCAAATTCATGCAAAGTGATCAAAGTTCAATAAATACAGTAGGCTAAACCATAGTACCACATAACACACTCTTGCAAGCCATGTTAGGAGAAATCCATATTGTTTTTTTTTTTGCGCTTAATATGGACCACAGGTGCCAGATTGAAAAGTAGAATAATCGGATGACGCGAATGGAAGTTTCATAGGTTAAAACTACTCAACAGGTCACCCAAGGGTTACAACCACTCAACAGGACTGGTATTGCTATTAACTATAAGACATCAGATGACCCTGCCTGCCAGGCAGCTTTCTAACCAGCTTGCAGCCGTCGCAGAAACAAGAGTTTCCAGGTAAACAGTTTACCAGAGGCTAAAGGGAGCTGGTCTTTATGTCAGATTTATTATTATTATTATTATTATTATTCGCTCCAATAGAAGGAAAACCAAATATTATTTCCAGCAGTTTGTGTCCTGCTAAACCCTCTGATTCGTAGGGCCCCGTTCAAACTGCAGTCAAGAACATCAAAAACTGAGTTTTGGATTAGTGGAGCAATGTGCCATTCACCGATAAGTCCAGATTCAGCTTACAAAATGATTCTCATTAAATCAATATCTGGAGAGAATGTGGAACTTGCTAGAATCCCAACATCATCAAGGAAATGGACCAAGTATGTTGGTGGTGGAGTTATTGCTTGGAGAGGCATCATGTTAAACAGACAACTCCACATCTTTGACCGAGATACTGTTAATGCTCGGAGATACAGAGATGAAATACTGGAAATTGTGTTACAGGTTTCAGAGGTGTGGTTCCAGAATTTCTCATGGACGATAGTTCACGTTCCCACAGTGCTCTGCTGCTGGAGGACTTTCTACAAATTGAGGATATACAAAGTATGGAGTGGACAGCAAGATTTATGGATATGAACCCGATTGAGCATGCATGGGATGTACTAGGGAGACCAATAGCATCCTGTCAGCCTCCATGAACAACCATCCCAAAGCTCAAAACAGTTCTTCACCAGGAGTGGAACTTGTTTTCAACTGAATTCTTGAACACCCTATTGAAAGCATGGAACACAAGTGCAAACTTGTGTGGCTGGTAGGGGTGACCATATCACACATTAGCACCATTTTCCCCATGTTTCATGTGCATAATAATCATGTTCTTTTCTCTGTTTTC
Source organism: Rhysida immarginata (assembly GCA_023313115.1). Classification (NCBI taxonomy): domain Eukaryota; kingdom Metazoa; phylum Arthropoda; class Chilopoda; order Scolopendromorpha; family Scolopendridae; genus Rhysida; species Rhysida immarginata. The sequence continues at coordinate 468,150 of JAHWFO010033869.1, forward strand.
ATAAATTTCTTTCTAAGAAATAACATTTGTTTAATTAAATGGTTTAGTAAATTATCTCTCTCTCTCTCTTTTTTTTTTCCTCTCCCACTTGCAATGTGGTATTGCACACATATTCTGGAAGTTGGTTGATATTGCATTCACATATGAAATAAGTACTGATATTGATTATGCTTAACTTTTGCACACGAATATATACCATAAACTTTAATATAACATCTTTCTCAAAGGAATTTCTCCAGGAGGGAATGAAACAAGCCCAGAATGCCAAATCCACGCAACTTATCAAGAAGAATGTTGTGAAATGGAATCAAAAAGCACGGGAGAGATCGAAATATATACAATCGCTTTGCTTCTGATTTTTAAAAGCATTATCAACATGAGCAACAGAACAAAGAAGAGCCTGAAGAATGGCAGTGGGTCTGTAATTGTTTGGGTTAAGTGAGTCACCAGCATTGGTAATTGGATAGAAAATAGCCAGCCAGGTGGAAAATAACCAGCTTTTAAACATTTATTAAAATTTTTTTATTGAGGACTAGCTGTTTTACCGGGCGTTGCACGGGCTCTTTTTTGATGAAATGTTGCAATTTTTGTGTAAATATTCAGGAAAAAAGCTCACATGAAAAAAGCTTAGAATTTTTTTTGAAAAAATTCATGTTTTGATTCTGTTAAAGGGCCGTATTTGGAAACTCCATCCATTGGGAGCTTTTTAAAAGAAATTGTACTGATATATGTGTTTTCACACGTTGGAATTGTTCGTCTTATCTTACTGACAGTGATAATTATCAGTAACTTACCTTAAGTCGATATATTCTAATGACAAATGTCTGGCCATTTAATCAAGATCATATAGTGATTCAATGTTGTCTGCTTATTTTTATTTATACCCAATACTCCCTTCTATTTTGAGATTTACAACTGATAATTATAATTTCTTATCCGCTAACATTGCTCTCAGTAACAAATATAACTATCATCTATTAAAAAACCACCTTCCACTTTGACATAACTTATCAAGAATAAAAGAAAAATCAATGCAATAATGATTATGAAATATAATATTCTTTATTTAAGATACGTTGATAAAATTGGAAAATTGAAAAAATGTAAATGCTTATATTTAAAGAAAGGACAGATTAAAGGATTCTCTATGAAGGAAATTAACACAAATACCTATCATTAAGTGAAATTAAATAAGGGATTGATTAAATACGCAGGAAATTTAGTCTAAGCAGTCTAAGCGTTTCACTTAAATCTAGAGGTCTGACCTTGAATAGATTAATGAGGGATAATCGCTCAGCAACGAACCAATGCTGTTTGTTATACCTATTTTAGTTATGCAAATGAGAGTTCTTACAGCTACACCTGCGATAGCTCTTTCTTTGTCACTCATTCGTCGTACAACGATGTCGCCGATACACTTCACTTTCTCTCACTTATTCACACTCCTGAAGCACAAATACACTTTTCCGCTCAGATGACCGACGTTGACAAACCGATGACCGTTGGCTTCGTTCTGGACTGAAGTCAATCTCCACCCGTTGCTCAGGTGTGGGAATGCTCTGCACCCACAGATATCGCTTATACCCTTTATTTGCATCACTGTTCGCCCATGCGTAACTTCAGTCTGTTAGCTTTTCTCTCACTGACGTTCACTCATTAGCATAATCGCATCTGTTCCCGCATCATAACTGTATTCTCTCGTTGTATGCATGAATGTTGATCTTAATCATTCAGTCTTCATATTGACAGTTATTTAAACGCTAACTCTAATATCAATCCCAAAAATTCGCATAGTTGCATGTAAATTAGCAGAGCTAAATTTCTGCTTCTGCTCACGTTGATTGCTGTCGCCGTTCTTTTTTGTTTTTCACTCTTGACCTGCTCTACATTCATTCTTACCCTCTTCCTTTCATTAAGCACATAAAACCATCCCAACAATGAAAAGGAATGGAAGAGTGATAGAAAGTCAAAGAGTAAAGAGATTCTTGAGCACTAAGCACATAAAACAGCCCCAACAATGAAAAGGAATGAAAGAGTGATAGTCAAAGTGGAAAGAGATTCTTGAGCTCAAAAACAAAATTCTTATTGAATCAAAAAAAAAAAAGTGCGCACTTTATTTAACTCATTAATTAATTCTATTAATTTTTTTGGGGGGGGGGGCAGTGCTCTTCCTCTTGCTTTGAAGGTCAAGTGTGCACAATTTTATCAACATCGGAATAAAACTGTAGATTTGTATAAGAGACAAACAAATATACATAAATACATTCATTCATTCATTCATTCATTCATTCATTTTTATATACCGGGTGATCCAAAAGTGTGTTACATTTTTTCATGAAACTAATAATTGTTTTGCCGTGACGAATTCTTGTCCTTTACATTGTTTTTCGCGTGCCTCGTGATTCTTATGAAAGCATTGAATTGTTGGAAAGCAAACACTGAAAATGTCGTTAACAAAGAATGTACACTTTTGGATCACCCGGTATATAGATTAACCAGGTATTGCCCACATCCCTTAATAATGAAAGGAGGTATACCATCATAATGCCTGTAGCTTTATAATTTCTGTTCGTACCTTATTAAAAAAAATAAAACTTGTTTTATAAAATAAAAATAAAATACTTGATGGTAGAATAATTTAATTGATTGACATGTAAGATTCACTTTTTTTTTAATATACCAAAACAAAATCCTTAAAAAAATATTGCTGTCAGGTCTTGTGGGTGTAATTGAAGTATTCGCTAGGGCAATTTTTTACCAGATAGATGCCATGGAAAACTCTTATTTGTACCTAGCTTTTATGATGTTGTTATTCATTATTGTATGTAATTCATTAAAACTGGATTTATTGTAGAAATTAAAGCTGCATGTTCAGAGATTAAAGTCTACATTTAACACTAGACTCTAAAAGTTTAAAGCACTCATTTGAGTTCGTATGCACAATACTGTTTGTCTATGGATGTTTTCGCTATGTATCGGCTAGTAATTATTATATACTTAGGTATAAAAACACACTTTATTTATGGGAAGGCCTTACATGTCATGCCATCTAATATACTATTAATGCATAGGAATTTTCACCATCATGCAACCCTACCTTCAGCTGAATGCTTTTACCAATGATAAATACAATCTTACATGAAAAAGTCTGACAAATTTCATTAGGATGAGCAGGATGACCAGGCCTTGCATTGTTGCTAAAGTAGATAATAAAAAGATCAGAATCAAAAGTGAAAAAATACTACTACAGAAATCTAGCTACACTGGTCATCGACCATAAAAGTCTGCATTGCGACCAGCAGTATAAAAAATTACCATTTGTGCGACTACCACTAGGATTGTAAGTTAAATATCATATGGTTAGGTTGTATACTGAACAACCGATTTATTAGAGACATCTCTTAAAGAAAATGGATCTGCTTCCAGTAACACCCAAACAATGGAATAGACTGAAGTGGTGTATAAAAGGGATGTATTGGATCACAAGTTGCAATCAGCAGCAGAAGTGGACTGAATATGGGCAAATCCAAGGATTTGACCGACTTTGAACGAGGCATGATCGTTGGAGTTCGACGGGTGCAGTTGAGCATTTCGCAAACCGCAAACCTCCTTGGGTTTTCCTGTGCAACAGTGTCAAGGGTATTCCGTGAATGGCAGTTATGCCAAAAAACAACCTCCAACAAACAACTCCGGACGAAACAGGGCCGTGGATGAACGAGGCCAACAGCTGATTGGCACGAATCATCCACAGCAACAGGACGGGAACAGCCCAACAAATTGCAGTGCAGTTTAGTGAGGGAGCATCCCAACCCATTTCGGAGGACACTGTGTGGTGCACCTTGCACTGAGCTGGGTATAACAACAGGCGGCCTGTATGGCTACCGTCACTGTCACCGCAAAATAGGAAAGCGCGTCTGCTATGGGCACACAGGCATCGCCACTGGATGAGTGGAAGAAGGTCGCCTGGTCTGATGAATCATGGTTCCTACTTCATCATGCGGACGGCAGACAGCATGAGGCCATGAACCCATCCTGTGCTGGAGACAACCATACAGGAGGGTGGAGGAGGAGTGCTGGTTTGGGGTGTCTTCTCTTGGGACACACTGGGTCCTCTGATATCCGTAGACACATCCCTGAATGCAACACACACCTGAACATTGTTGCTGATCAGGTGTACCGACTGATCAGGTGCATGATTACTGTGTTCCCTGGTGGTGACGGATAGTTTCAGCAGACAATGCTCCCCGTCACCGTGCTCGAATGGTCTTGTACTGGTTCGAGGAACATGATGCGGACTTCCACCTGTTTCAGTGGCCAGCTCTGTTGTCCGATCTCAACCCAATCGAGCATTTATGGGATGAAGTGGAGAGAACCATCTGACGTCTTCCCACACTACCATCTAAGCTGCACCAATTACGGGACGCTGTGATAGCGGTCTGGGCTGCTATTCCTCTTCAACGGTTTCAACACCTTGTTGAATCCATGCCAGCACGTATTCAGGCAGTTCTCGCCGCGAAAGGAGGCGCAACACGCTATTAGCGGGGTGTCTCCTTATAAATTGGTCGTTCAGTGTATGTATCAGTAAGATTTAAAATAGACCACTCTTATTCCAGATGTTGCAACATTAGCCTACCACCACTCTTGTAGTAATAAAAAAAAATTCATTTTTCTCTGAAAAATTAACCAGCAGTCAGCAATTTCTAGATGGATCCCTGCTACTGTGTATGTATTAAAGGTTGATGCTTCATTTATAGAGCATGTATATACATGTAACAAGAAAAAGAGGTCACCAGAAATTATCTGATTGTTCATTTGGACTGGTTACCCTCTTCTTATTATACAGGATGAGGCATTTATCTTGAGACAACTGAATATCTCGGAAACCAAGCATTGTACGAAAAAATGTCCAAAATCAAAAGTGAATTATTTCACGGGGGAAATTCATTAGTTGAAAAATTAGCCCCCCCCCCCCCTTGTGAGGGGGGCTGGGATAACTTTGAAATCATAAATAGGAACCCCTATTTTAATGGTATATTCAGATTGTACACAATATTCGAGAAATGTTTTATTCTTGGTGTTTTTTTCAATTGATCCAACTGTTTAGGAGATAGAGGCCCTGAAAGTGTGGAACTTTTAAAGTTTTGAAACCAATTTTATTGATGAAGACAAGAGATAGAGAGTGGGTCTTACAGACATTCCTATTCTACTTTTTAATGGTCTTTAAGAATCCGAAGTCAGAATTTCAAAAATCCAATATTTTTCAATACACACGCATAGACTCTTGTCTCCATAGGACTGCTGCCCCCCAAAAGTTTATTTGTGCACTTAAAAAATTTTGAATTTTTGAAATTCTGACTTCAGATTCTTAAAGACCATTAAAAAGTAGAATAGGAATGTCTGTAAGACCCACTCTCTATTTTTTTGTCTTCATCGATAAAATTGGTTTCAAAACTTTTAAAGTTCCACACTTTCAGGGCCTCGATCTCTTAAACGGTTGGATCAATTGAAAAAACACCAAGAATAAAACATTTCTCGAATATTGTGTATAATCTGATTGTACCATTAAAAATAAGATTTCCTATTTAAGATTTCAAAGTTACCCCCTCCCCCCAGCCCCCGCCTCACAAGTGGTGGGGGGTAATTTTTTAAATAATGAATTTCCCCCGCGAAATAATTCACTTTTGATTTTGGACATTTTTTTGTGCAATACTTTGTTTCCGAGATATTCAGTTGTCTCCAGATAAATGCCTCACCCTGTATATTGTCTTTGTAGATGAAGCATCGGCTTCGAATGCGTCGATGTTTTGGTCCAGACAGTAATGCATTTGCATATTCTAGCTTTTGATTTATTAATTCTTTAGTAAGTTTAAACACTTTAACTTGTAACTGAATGACATATGCAGATGAGAAGAAATTTGCCTTAATGTTGTTTGTCATCCCTAAGACTGAGAAATATTGGCAAACTTTCAGAACCATCTTGTTCATTAAAAATGCATACAAAGCATTTTGTATCCTCATGAATTAATGATTCTTATTTGCTATAAAAATTCATTTTGTACTTGTTATTTAATGAAAACCAATTAGTGTAAACAATAATTAACCGCCAATGGAAAAAAAAAAATTGAAATGTAATATTGATTTGTTAGCAGATGAGTACTACTATTGTATGCCTCATTGTTACCATTTAGTGGGGGGGGGAAATATAAACAGTTCTCCTTTCCCCATTAACAAATCTTGTGTGTTTTTTTGGATAAAGTTTGATTTTGATTTTACAGCATGCTAATGAAAACTTTATGAAAACTACAAAATTATATACCAGTAGTTATTTAGAGTCCTATAACAAAAATACATTTCAACAATAGAAACAATACATTTCAGTCCTAAAGTGTTTTTTTTCAGTCTGATTTCATCCCATTCCCAAAAACTTCCGACTATTTAAAATTTTATATCGATTATTAACTATAAGATTCAAAACTATTTGTATAAAATAGTTTAATAAATAATTGTTTTCTGCACTGTATTGAACAACCAGATCTCTTTTGAGAGAGGCGGTGCCAGTAATTTCCTAAGCAAATTCGACAGTTTTACCGAATCAGATGGCGTCACGACCATCCTTTATTAGGTCTGCAATTTCCAGGCTCGTTCCCAGTTAGTGATGGGATACCTTTCTCACATGATTGGTAGACGATATATCACTGTTGGTATATATTTCGGTGTCTTGTCAATTTTTCATTTGTAAACTGCTTCACTCGATGATGGCATAATGCCGAAACTCATCAGGTTAATAAACTACCTGTAGTTATACCTTATCAGTATATGTGTCACTATATATCACACCTTTTATTTCAGCATCAATTACTATGACACTAGTCAATCATGGAAATTTCAGTTATTTTCTGCAGTGTTTCTATTGTGGAGTTGTATATATTTGCTATAGAATTTTAAACCAGTTTTATTGTCAATGTTTGTTTTAAAATTTATATTATATATGTATATTAAGTTTTTATATTTGATAATTATTGTTACTGCTTTTTACATATTGTTTGCTCTCATCTATCTATTAAGGCATATTTTTATAGATGTCCATGCTGTCTTGTACCTCTAGTAAGCATTAATGTCCTAAGGACTAGGTTTGAAAAAAAATCCTTAATTTTTGGAGCAGCAGAAACAATACCGTATTTTCCATACTATATATCGCACCATTATGTAATTCTCAGTAGTGAAAATTTAAGAAATTTCATGAAAACTATTGGTATCAAGTATTACATTTTGAAATATAAGTCGCACCACGCAAGTGCCTTAAAATCTCAAGACATCCTAGAATAGTTTTTCTTTAAACTTGCTTATCTATCTATCGATTTACGAGAAATTAATTAGCAATCTTGCTGCCAACTTCAGTGAGTTCTTTCTAAATGAAAATAATATCAAACAGAGGAAATCATCTCTAGGAAATAAAATACGTATTTTTTGAACCTCACTGGGTATGATAATAGATAGGAATTAAAATCAAATGAGATACATGCAAAGTACCGTATATAATCATGTATAAGACTACTACATGTATAAGAATGTCCCCTTTTTTTGAGGCCAGAAAGGCAAAGAATGGATTGTCCCATGCATAAGCTGAAGAATAAAGTCACTTCTAGTCTGATGTCAAAATTAAAAAACTTTATTACCGTAAATTTATACATTGAAAAACAAAATGTAAATGAGCCTTCAAAACTCTTCACTGTCATCATCAGAACTCTCCGAACAGTTGCTGAAGCTCAACCAGGGTTCTCGTCTCTCCTTCATAAACGTCATCCAGTTCGGATTCCTGCATTGTCACTGTCTGAATTTCATTCCTCAAAAAGGGGATCGATGTCTTCAAAAAAGGACATTGTCTTCTGTTCCATTTAGGGCGTTGCTGATGCCACACCTCAAAAATGATTTTCTAACCATTTCTGAAGGGATATCATCCCAAGCTTCTTTCACCTATCTGACATCCAACTCGCAATCATATTGCCTGTCTTTGCGAATTTTTGTTACCAAGAACACAACCATTCTTATCACTTCTTCATCTAAAGGCTGCACCGACAAGCTTAAGCCACTAGGTATCACTGCTAATGTTGTGTTTAACCTAAAATGATCATAATAACAAGCCCACTCTTTAGAAAAATGCATGGTATGACAAATGCGTGATTGATTCAAAAATTTAGAAAGCTTACTTTTTGCTTCCTTTTTCACATGATTAGTAATATGGCATCTGAACATATCCCAGACCACTAAAGATGGTCGTCTTTTAAGAAAGGCCGCAGGTCGACAATTCCAGACATTGCTAAACCAGCTTTATCCATCCATCCTTTCAGTTCTTTACATTTTCATTGACTCATGGATATGACGAATTCGATTTTTTAGCCTATTTTTGGGAATAACTTTCTCTTTGTATACATGATTATATACGGTAATTAAAATAAAAATTTGTGATATAGTCGAATCTCGATAAGTGGATGGCCTTGGGACCGGAAGAAAATATCCACTTATCTGAAGTAAGGATTTTCGTTTAAAAAAAAAAAAGTACACTTCTCAACACAAATTGATTTTAACAGTGTCTAATATTTAATTTAACAGTATAAAATTATGGGTTATCACAAAACAAAAAAAAATTCTGCATTTGCATTTGTTGATCGATTTTTTTTCAACCACTGATCCCACAAGTCTCCTGTCAACCATGCTTTTTGATTTGCCTCATAGAGTAAACTATGCTAAGTAAATGCTATTTTTCACAGGAGGATATGCTGTGTGTACTAAATTCCGAATTTGGTAGTGTATTGGTGTTGGAGTGGAACTTGAAGCACAGCTTCTGTAATCTCGCCCTTCATAAACATATTCTCATAGAAATACACTGATGGAAAAGAACCCTGATGTACCCACAAAGGTCATCCACAGTATGAAAGAAGAAAATTGCCTCCTCTTGGTTGAAAGAAATTTGATTGACGATTATCTGAGCTAGGAGTATATATCACTTAATAAAGCTACAAGGGGTCTGCCTAGAACCAGGTGGCTAGACTTCATGGAGAATCTGGGTTCGAGTCGCTTGGGTATTACAAGGGAGGACATGCGTCTGATGGCGGAAGATCGCGATCACTGGAGATCCTCCATAGGGCTGCTGCCCCTGCGACCTTAATGGATAAGTGGGTTTGAAAAGAAAGTAAGTAAGTAAGTAAAGCTGCACACATGAAAAACCTATAAAACCCATTAATCTGAGAAGATGACATTATCAATGTCATCAAAACTGACGTCAAGGATATGTCTTGAATTACTGTGCCTTTTCCTATGTAGGGAATGTTTTAGAATGCCCAAGACTAGTTCATTATTATGATTTAATGTAATGTTCTGGAAAGTTTGGGATTCCTTCCATCTCGTCTTGCAAATTGTGGCCCAGATGGGCATTCCATACAGCAAAATGACATGAATAATTACTTTGTACAACAGTAGCTTGTTATCAACATTGAGGGCACTTTTACAACGTTAAGGTTCAGCTTCCAGCAATTAAACCAAATTGCAGTGGTTGCAATAGTGGTTGCAGTGTTATTACTGACAAATCAGTAATTTTAGGCAGCAGTGCCCATTGATTTAGACGGAAATGATAAGTGGCTATTATATGCAGTGTATACAGACTGTGTCTGCTAATCACCAGAAACAGTAGAGAGAATGTGTCTGTCAATGGTACCCAGTGCATTTTCACTTATTTTATCCAGTTAACAGGAGCTTACACAAATTTTAGCATAGATATTTATCCACTTAAGCAGATTATCCACTTATCCAGTAGTCACTTAAGCAGACTTAATATGCATTGAAATCAACTACAGTAAAACGGGAATGTACACTCGGTATCCATTTAAGCGAATTATCGACTTATCAGGTATCCACTTAGCGAGGTTCGACTGTACCTAATGTTATTTTCTCAAATCTTATTAACCACTCGTGAATATTGATGATAATAATTCAGCTTAAAATAGATTTCTTTTCCATGATATCCATCACTAAACAAAATGGTATTTCTAAAAGCACCACATGTAGAAAAGTTGCTTAAATAACTGGCAATTTTTTTAAGCATCAAGACAGAATATTAGAATATTGCAAGCTCATTAAATGTTGCATTCGGAATTTTGAGTTGCTGGTCTTGAAATTTAGTAAAAACTTGTGTGATTTTATATACTGGAAAATGCGGTATACATAATAATGCGGTATTTAATTTGCCTTTTGTTTTTTAAATTAGTCTTTAATTTCATCAGGATCGTTTGTTAGGTTAATATTAATCCTTTTGCTGCGTAAAGCAGATATATCCACCCAAAATTTCATTACCTATACCTGCAGAAATTGGATTCATCTACAGACTTTAAAAGCTTCTGGTTATGTTGTGAAAAATGGATAATTTCCTCTTATCAGGAAATTTAATTATGCAGTGAAAGGGTTAAAAAAACAACCAAACAATGTTTCACAATGTTTTCATATGTACCCATTGTCAAAAAAAAAAGTTGCATTCAGACAAAATTGTCAGATTGAAAAGATATTTGAAAAGAAGTTAGTACTTGCAATGATTAAACAATAAGTGTGGGTATGACAATTTATTAGTCAAAATACCAAAATCATTACAACTCTCAATAGGATGTTGGGCTTCCATTTCTAATGCATGATTGTGGCATGTAGTTGTACAAGCTCTTAAAGTCTGTTCATCCTGTGCAGACAGAACTTTGGCTTGTAGCTCTTGCAGATATTGTGACAGCGGTGGAATCTTAACAGAGTATCCTATAGTATTCTATAGGTTTTCTCAAGGTACAACTTTTTTTTTTTTTTTGACAGTGAGTGTATTTTTATATGAACACTTTGCCCAAACTTAACATGGAAGTAGAGGGGATTTATATGAGCAGTTGTTGCCAATAAACCCATGGTGGTTGGAAATGACACATTGCAAGATCACCTTGCAGGCCACAAATGAAAACACATGGCATCTAATTAATTTTATTTATCATGTAGCTTACAGAGCAAAGGTTATCACATTGTGTTCAAAATAACGATCACCCGTCTCAATATAGGCCTTATATCGCTGTAACATTGAACCGTTCAAACGTTCAAAGAATCCAGGCGTCTCCTGAACTTCTGCTGCAGCAGCTGCTACATGCCCCACAACATAGTCCACCGATTCCACAGAGGTTTCGTACATTACGTTCTTTGCTCCACAGGAAGAAGGCCATGCATGTGAGATCAGGTGATCATGGTGGCCAGTTAATAGGACCTCCACAACCAATCCATCTGTTTGGAAATCAGAGATTCAAGTAATGACGGACCTTGAGGGTGAAATGTGGAAATGCCCCATCATGTTGAAACAACATAGCTCATCGAATCACGAAAGGTGTGTCCTCCAAAAACTCTGGTAAAACGTTCTCAGGGAAAATGCCGTATGCATGTCTAGTTAGTCAAGCAGTCATTTCCAACCATCGGTTTATTGCCAAAAAGTATTCGTGTACATTCTCTCTACTTCCTTGTTCTGAAGTTCTAAGACTCCAATATATTATTTTTGTCATTTTCAACCATCATCTACCCACTGCAGGATAAGATCTTGGAGTTTTTCACACACTTAGCGAGAAGGTTAGTTTGAAAGGAAATTTGACCAATAAGTCTCCAAGTTGGCTGAGATTGGCCTGCGTTATATGTGTGCACTTACGTGTGTGCATGCTTATGTGTGTGTGTATCTACATGCTTGAAGTTCTTGTATACATAAGGTTATACCTTGTATCCCGCTTGTTACCCTTCCTCATGAAATGAGCTTAATGCAGTTAGTTTCATTTGATATCTTCATTCTTATCAAAGTATACACCAAAATGCTGGATAAAGTAGCAAGAGGGAGAGGGGCACTGTATATGTATATAATTTTAATAAAATCTTTTGGAAAAAATTTAAATAATAAAATCTATACTTTTTAAAATGAAGATTATATGGTGAATGAAATCAAGCTAGTTTGAAATTGATATTTCAGATTTTCTGAAGGACACTTTGAAGGAATAAATTATCAAAGCGAAATGTTTCATAAAAGAAATAATGAGAATGAAGCAGGATACAGGAATAATGACGATATCCGTTCATTTAGCCCAGAAGAACTAAAGAAAATAACAGTCGACATAAGGAGGAATATTCCTCGGGAAAATGAAACCATTATAAGAAGAATTGTTAATCCTGACGTAAGCTAATTTAATTAATAAGTTAATTGAGAAAGAGATAACATTAAATTTTAGATATTAAAATAGCTGATGTTTATTTTGTAATTAGCTGTTGGACACACATACTCAGTTGTTGGGTTTTTTTTTCTCTTTTAGATCTAGATTAATTTTTTTTATAGATGTTGTTTTTGAAAAAAAAAACTACTTTATTTTGTTATTTAAACAGTATTTTTTAGTCTCTCAAGTTTTCAAAATCTTTTGAATGACTAAATTAAAGTAAGCTTTCATTTAACCCTGTGTCAAAAGTGAGCGAAATGGAGTTGATTTGAGGTGAAAAATGCATGGACAGTAACTAACGTGAGCAAAATCGGTATGGTGATCTATAGAAGTACGATTAGGTCAGGCTTTCTGCATATTCAGATTATTTTGACACAGTCAGGCTATATGCACGTCTACATCATTTTTTGATAATATGGAAAAACTCTTAAATAAAATTATTACTGACAAAGCAGAAAAAAAAAGAATAAAACCTTTTATTATCTAGAAAGGTGAATATTTTAATATACAGGATGGTTATAAAATAACGTGAGGTATCCAAAGCCCTCTAGTGAGTAAAGTAATGGACGAAACATGACCAAATTTGATGGGCATACATAGTGTACCATGGGATTTTGATTTCTAAAAAAATAAAAATTAGTACCAAAAGTCAGAACCAATAAAATTTTGGTGCTGTAACCGAATAAAATGCATTAATTTGCATGAACTCGTTCTGAGTAGCGATCATGAGTATAAAAGGAAAGACTGGGAGAATTCTCATCATTCTGAGGCCAACTGCCTTTTGATGGCTCTTACCTTACGGAACCGTGCTTTGTTAGTCAAGCTGTATTATCAGTGGACCGAGAATGTCAATGTGAATTTCGGCAGTTAAAGAAGTTGCGAAAAGGACCGATGAGCATAACAAACTTATGAAACAAGTTTCAACGATTTAAAAGTACCGGAACTCTACCACAGCAACGAGGCCGGGTACGCAAAGCAGTTAGTCAGCAACAAGTTCAAGAAGTTGCAATTTCTGTTCTCGAACACTTCATCATATAGTTTTTGTGACTTGGATGTCATGAAAGTGTACATACAACTAATCTCCCACAGCAGCTCATATTGTATACAGCTGCTGAAAGAGCAGAGGTGCAACACTGCGAGTTCATTCGTCCGCGTTTACGGCAATCCACAGTTTTTACTGAGCTATGATTGTTCAAGCATCCATCTTATGTAAATGAGCCAGGCATTCGTCTGTCGCAAATACTAGAACCCTCTCTTGAGCCTGAGCGCCGCTTGTTTTTGATGAGGACAAGCTTATGGTTTATGATTAATGTAAATGTGGGCACCTATTTCGCTTATTCGCCTCCGTATCTAATGGCAAGAGTAACACCTATTCATTGTATATTATTTATTTTTGTATTAATATTATCTTATGTTTAATAGACCCTGAGACTTTGTTGCTTTTCGTCTGGTTGTATTTTGTCCTGTGGCATTAGGGACATAAACTATGCTCCAAAAATTCTATGATTCTTCCAAAGTCTTTATCCATGCTCCATTTTCACTATAAATGAAATAAAATTATTGTTAAAATGTAGACCTGCATCATACATATTTATTGATTTTATTTTATAACACAAGAGCCCCGAGATTTTGTCCAATCCCCGATATAAAGTGAACTGCACAAATAACAGCATACTTTGGACATCACGATCACGTGACCAATAAAGTATCCAGATTCTGCACGTTATCTATAAAAAGATAGTCAGCAAATATATAAGAAACTAGTATATGGACCTATTTGCTATTGACCAAAAATCATTACGCTACTCCTCATCTACAAAAAGCAGGAGCAGTAAGAAAGTTGGGAGGGGGGTTATTAATAGAGAAAATAATATAATTTGATTCTATTTTATTATAAATGTTGTAAAGAAGTATGATAAATATAGTCTTAATATCTTTTTTTTCTATTAAGATACCCCCCCCCCCCCCCCAAACAATTACTGCTCTCGATTTCACAGTTGGGGTAGTGTTATTAAATTTGTTTGCATAATAATTTTTGGCTGATAGTCAATACATCCATATACCTGTTTTCTTTTATATTTGCTTCCTATCTTTTTATAGGAAAATTCTGTTACACTTATACTTTTTTGAAAGGGCAAATCACAAATGGATGTTTTTTGCAACAAAAATTAGCTGATAAAAACACTGTGCATTTGAGTTAATGGATTTAAATTAACCCATCTGTGTTCAATCATTTTCTAACAATGAAATTAATATTCTAACCCTTCAGAACAATAATTAACCAGTCACATATATTATTATTCATAAATTATGAAATTCATATGAAATTGTCTTAGATTCCCAGATGAAGCTCACTCTACTGCAAGACTCAGTGTTGTATTGTTGCGATGTCACAGAATTCTCTATTGCTATTGGTCAGCAGTGCATTGATAGAACCATGCCTGTGCAAAGAAATAAGGAGTTACACTTGTATGGGATTACTATAATTATTTACACATTTATTTAATAATTTTATAAAAATTTCATTAAATACCTGTATATAAAAATTATGAAGATGGTTATATAAACACTGTAATAAAATTGTTATCTAAAATACTGTGGGATGCTAAAACGAAGTACCGGTGGTTTGATGTTTTAATAATATTCACCATCACGGATAATGATTCATTATTCAAAAAAGATAATTTTTTTCAGGCCGCATTCCTAAAATTTTAGATTTTTGGGGAGTTTAAGCCACAACATATATTCGAAAAAAATATGGTAATTTAAAGAAATGTTACTTTCTTGATATTAATAAAAAAGTATTTACATCATTGGGTAGTTAAAAAATAAAATAAAATTTCTTAAATAAATATAAAGTATGACCAGAAATTTTCATATATTTCTAATTTTCCTCATTATATTGTAGTATATTTAGATCAACTTAAAATTTCTTCAATAGTTTTTCGTATTTCTGTGTAATGTATTTCAACATTAATTTCATCAATAATACAGTAAAATATAAAATATTATTCATAAACATCTGGCTATGATTTCAATATTTCATCATTTAAGAGTTTCAAATGATGTTTTTAATTTTCAGATGTGTTCATTATATTTGAATATCATAATAAGTTTGAATATCACTTGCTAATCATAACATTCACATTGGCCATAAATTGAGCAAAATTGATTGGAACCATGGACATATATTAACTCCAAAGACTGTAATAAACTTAATATCTTGGAAAACAAATTTTTAAGGCCGAACAAATAAATTTTGCATGCCAACACTATAATACACTTGTCATAAAAAAAATTGCACCCAGAAGGAAGCAAGGTACATAAATCCAAATTAGGAAATTGTTTCATCACTGTTAGATATCCAAATGATTGAAGTGTCAGTTGCGATGGCACCAGTGATGTCCACAAACATGTGACATAATGCACCACTTAGGTACATTAAAAGGTTGTTCTAATGCACATAATTTTTATTGCAACTAGTGTTTTTGGAAGTAACAAACAAAAGAAGAGAAACCACAATTACACGAATGAGATTTTTATTCTGGAGCCACGGATGTACATTTCGAAGACCCTGTCCTCTTCATCGGCATGTAAATTGGGAATAGAAAGAATGACTATATATAACCATTAATAACCAATCAAGGAAATACAAAAAATAGAAAACAGAAAAAAAAACAATAACCAATAAGGTTACTTTACAAATAAATTATAATTAGTCAAACTGGGTAATATAAATGGAAAGATTACAAATAGCAATAAAGAAATAATAACCCAGTGAAGTATTTTAAAAGGTAATGACTACTAATACTAAGGTCCTTTTCAAAAGTTTGGATTAATTTACTTTTTACTTGTTTCTAAAAAATTATCAATTGTCTATCAAATGTCTTTGTTATTCTGGTCTATAATGCTCAACTAAATATGCAACAAGTTAGAAAATCATTTTCTTTAAATACTTTTTGTTTAGAAATGGAAAAAAAATCATGTTTCAAAAGTATGGATAATGCCAGTACAAAATGTCATAACTCATAACATTTCTTTAAATTAATTAAACTAACGCTTTATCTTTTTCCTCCTGCATGGATAAAATCAAATACACGATTCTTCATTGTTATATATACGGTAATCGGCCTCGGTGGCTCAGTGGTTTCATGATCGCCTCTGATGCCCGAGGATGCGGGTTCGACCCCAGTCGAGGACAACAAGGATTTTTTCAGACGGAAAATCATGAGATCATGCACTAACTTCGGAAGGAAAGTAGAGCCGTTGGTACCGTGTAGTCGTTTACCGGCTGCACGTTAAAGAACCTTTGCGAGGCAAAATTTGCGGCTCCTATAACGCCGTCCTGAAATGATCATGACAGTTGGAAAGAACGTTAATACCAAACAAACCAAACCATCATTGTTATAATCCATTGTTATTATCAGGTTTTGGATGATAGTCGGATCAAGATTGTACCAAGAGTCCTCTATTGCAGTCTTGAGATCACCAACAGTTGAATATTGTTTCCCATCAGCATAAACACGTCGTGACATTATTCCCCATAGATTCTCAATGGGATTAAGGTCTGGGCTTCTCGCGGGCCACTTCATTGTCATAACATTGTACTCTTGAAACCATTTCTTTGTTGTCTTGGAGGAATGAATAGGAGCATTGTCCTGCTCTAAAATAAAGTTCGATATACACATTTCTTCAGTCAATGGTAATAGGTATTTCTTCAAGATGTCACAATACTTTGAGTTCTGTTGTACAAAATAGTTGAAGTACCGTTGAAACTGAATGCACCCTAAACCATGACTGAACCTCCACCTTGCTGCCTGTTGAAAAATGATCTGGATTCCTTTCATAGGTCACCAATAGCATCCCCACCCATCTGTACCATCTAAATTCCACTTCTTTTCGTCAGAAAATAATACTTCCATCCATTCGTCCGTCCCCTCATGCTCTCGGGCCCACTCCAGTCATGCAGCAATATGATAGGTATAATGGTTGCTTCTTTCTTATCCGGGCGAAGACAAGATTTCCTTATGCTTTTGTACGCTGAAAAACTGCTGTTCTTGATACATTCAGTCCAGAGTCATTGATAATTTGCTGGCATAATGTCCTTTTTAGAAGCCAGTCAGGTAATCTGTCTGTTATCTCGGTTGGACGTCACCTTAGGTAGGTCGGCCAGATCGTGGTTTGGCTTGGTTATTGCCTCCCTTTTTTAAAAGCTTGTAAATTCCAGGTGCTGATAGATATATTTTGTGTGCAATATCTTTCACTGACAGTCCTTCAGCTTTGAGCATCTATATTTTCATTACTTTTTCTTATGTAAATTGACAACTTGATGGCATATTGAAACAATGGTTAAATCTGACCAGTAGTGGGGAATTTATGGTCTTGAGTGATTTCTGCTGCTTCTTATCTTATGAATGACCGATTAATTACTCAACCACTTCCTTATACAGGGTGATTTACATCGAATGTAAAATACTTAAAGGGGGTATTATGGAGGTTAAGATAAACACAAAACGTCCTATGAACATGGGTTCAAATATGAACGATAACTGAGATATGAACAGAAATAAAAATGCCGCCACCAAGATCAACAAGTTAATAACTCAGATTCTGTAAAGCCTAGATTAATGAAATTTGGAGAAATAACAGAGTACATAAGACTGTGTATACCTTTAAAATTTGATCGAATTCCAACAAGAAGTTTCCGAGTTACTCATTCAACATCATAACACGTGCTCACTTGTGAGTACTAACTAGCACTTGTCACAATTTTGACTGTGTAACTCAGAAACTTCTCGTTGGAATTCAATCAAATTTTAACGGTATACACAATCTTATGTACCCTGTTATTCCCCCAAATTACATTAATCTAGGCTTTACAGAACCTGAGTTATTAACTTGTTGATCTTGGTGGCGGCATTTTTTATAATTAAGGTTAAAAATTAGGGGATGGGTTTTTTCTAAATTGAAGGAAATTATTTTTAACTAGAGCATCCACATTTTTATGAAGGGAGGAGGAGGTCTCTTTAGAATTTTAAAAAAAAAAATTATCATCTTTTAATTTTTTATGTTGATTTACTGTTGGGTTTTTCCAAATCAATAAATTTGTATTTTTTTGCAATAAGAAAAAATTGTCTTATTATTTTGATTTATACCCAACTTCATTGTTGGAAATTATGTGGAAAAATAATTAAAAGGTATATAGAATCTGATAAAGAAAAAATTTTGAAAATGTATATAATAGATTTGTTTTTATTACAAAACGGAACTTACTTTCTGAATAAGAGTCTAAATGCAGCTTCCATTCCTACAAATGAGTTTTGTTTTTCCATACACTTAAAAACTCTTCATATTGTGTGTCACTGGCACTGCCTTTCAAGGTTTATTGACTTGAAACTTAAATGGGTCTGATACATTTTCAAACACTATTTTTATTTTTCAGGATGTTCTTCTTGTTCGTCGTCCTGGTGAAGGAGCACGGCCTATATTTGATCGTGATGAAATTAAGCAAAGTATATTACAGCAGGAATTTTTGGAAAAACGTGTTGTTGCCATTATTCCTGAAAGAAGCAGAAGCCATTCACCTGAAACTAGGATTTCCTCTCTCTCCCATCGTGGTGGTGGTAAAGATTTAAATAGTTCGTTCTATTTTATTGCTTCACAATGTTTTTTAACATTATATTAAAAATTGAAAATATTGAGTTAATCTAAACAATTGATAGTTTTATATGAGGGAAGATCAAAAAGTAATATACAATTTTTTATGGTATACCTTCGTTTTGGTCTGGGTGTTCAAAGTTGGCAAGTTGATAATTTGAATCTTTTGACTTTTTCACTCCCCATGTCGCAGCTTTGGTTCGTGAAAAAATTGAGGAATTCGTCTCAAACATTCACCCTATAGACCAGACCTTGCACTGTCTATCACCTCTTCAGACCAATGAAAAAATTCCTAGGAGAGGTAAAAATTAGTTGTGTGGAGGTGGCTATACATCCAGAAAACAGAGTTTTGTGAACGAGGTGTATTGAATCTAGTGCCACGATGGAAGAAATGTCAAGAGACTTGGTGTACATGTTGAAAAATAGGTAAAACCTGCAGCTTTCTTGTGCAGTGTTTTACTTTTTACTTATTATTAAAAATGTTGCCACAAACAATTGTTGTGGATTACTTTTCAATCTTTCCTTGTTTATTTTATTGATAATTGGAATAAGTATGTTCACACACTCACACAAGTAAAATGTATACCAATAAGGTAATTCAAAAAGGGGGAAAATATATATAAAAAATACTTGAATGTTTGCTTATTACAGCTGTGTGATCTTCGATTTATGTATGAGGAGAATCCTAACCTAACTACCGGTAGAAAACCTCATGGAGTGATACATGTAATAAAATGCCAAATTGAAACATAATATTGTTAACATCGATATCCACTAATATATTGATTATAGAAATATTACATGCCAAGGTTCATATTCAAAGATTTCTTAGGCACATTGCTTGTAGAAGAAATTCCCAGAACAGTCGAAAAACTTTAGAACAAAAGGTGCCAGAATCATAAAAGTCAGGTCTATCTAAAGGAAAGTGCCTGTGCCTGATTGAATGAAACTATTCCAATGCAATTATCATTCACTTTTTTTGTTATTTTAATGAATCTAGCTAGGTAAAAGAGTAAAAAGTGCCCCTGCATAAAATGACTAAAAGGCATTTTGCAAAATGTTTCTTATCCTGCAAAAGAATTAAGGAGAAAAGAAGTTAATGAAGGATTAACCCACATCTCTCTCACCCTTCCTACGTAGGCAAAATACTTGTATTTTTTTATGCTTATGGATCATTGATGTAAAATAAATTTTAATTAAAAAAAAAAGCTTATATTTTACTAAAATATATAATTTGCCTTTTATGGTGTCAAATTCTAATTTAAAGAACTGATTGTTGGAAACTTAAATATCTTTTCCCTCCAATTTCTAATGATTCTGTTAATAAAGCTACCTAATCATAGATTGTTAGAATTTTCTCAGAACTTTTGGAATGATGCGCCATATTGAAAAAAATTTAAAAACTCACTTTTAGAACAAGTTTTACCTTAGCAGTGCAATATTGCTAACAAATGGAAAGTCGTTGATGCAGTACATCAACTTGTATTACTGTCAGCACTTTGGGGAATTTTACCTGCCATATATGGCAACAACTTTCCATACATTTCATTTATTCATGTGGTATCACTGGCCAATATGCAAGTATGATATTTCAAAGCTTTACTGCTAAATACTCAACATCGATCTTGAACTTTCAATTATTGATCTGAGAAAGTCACTACAGTCGACTAGTATTATAACGAAGTTCAGCATAAAACTTTTGTTATAACCGATATTTCATTACATGTTAAACTCAAGTTTTTAATGTAAACAGATGCATTTTCCACCTTAGAATTCGTAGATCATAGTTGAAATTTGAAGTATTGCGACTAAACGGTGATGAAATATCAGTAATCGAATATAATCAAACAAAAACATGATTCGATTTTGCTTGTTTGATGAAATTTTTTTGATCAAACACTACCAAAAAAAACCACATTTCCATTCGAATATGATTTTATAGTAGAAAATCTGTGTTTTCTAACTAATCGAGATGCTTAGTCGATATATAAACAAACAGTTTTATCTTGGGCGTTTAACTGTTCATGTTCTCTTCTTCTCCCCTCTCCTGGGATAAAGGCATTGAGTTCCGAATAAGTTTCTTTCTAACATGTGCTTTTTTATCAGCATTTGATATTTTCATAAGAATGTTGTTTTGTTTTTTTTCCTAGAAAGATTTTTGCTTCTATATTTTATAGTCATCGATCAATGATTGTAATCTGAAGAAGCAAATTTTTTGCTTTCAATCTTTTTCCATTTCTGCTCGAGTGGATTCTTATTGGTTGTTTTCAAGCAAACAAAGACATCATTTCTGCACTCTCTAACTCTTTAAGTACAATTTTTTCGGCATCCATGAAATAAGCCTAACGGCCCAATTTATGATGCCGTTTTTATCAGGTGTAAAATTACTATGCATCAATTATGTATCATTGGAAACTCACTTTTTTTTTTAACCTGATTTTTCATTATAAAAGAATCCGTTATAAGCAGTTGTTTTTTCTTAACAAATCTAACTGTGACACTGAATAACTTTATTTCAGTAATTTTGTTATAATGCGAGTCTACTATAATTTAATAGCCATCTAAAATTTAAGTGAAATTACTCTACTTCAACTGACAATTTTTTCCAGTTTAACTGAATTAATTGTGCTTGAAATATCATTGAATATATTGAAAAAATATTTTGAAAATGTTTAATTGGTTTGTTGTCTTTGGGCAGATACCTCAGGACAACTTGGTAGATTCTCTATCAAGATTGAATGTTGCTATCGTGACGTACCGTAAGCCCATTGCACTTGTTTATTGTGTTCTGACACCATTTGCTGTTAAAAGGCTTCATAAATGAAAACCATAAGTTTGTGTTTTAATATTTGTTTTCTCTAGATCTAGTGGTCATCCATCTATCTGCTTGTTTTTGTGATTAGTATCTTTCCAATTTGAAAAAAACAAGCACAGGGCAATAAGGATAATGACCCTCTCTTCCACTGACCCATTGTCCATTTGCTTACAGTTGAGGGCACGAGAATGACTGGACCAAATGTTTAACTTGATTAGGGTAACAACACTTAGGCCCGTATCACAGTTAAAGGTCTCAAAAAGGACTGCCGCGTTTGTAACTCTGGCTTGGCTGAGCTGAACTTGAGCACGAAACCTTCTTCAGAGTCCTTTCGTATCACAAGTACCCTGTAGACTCCAGCTCAAGTGAACCACCGTTCAAGCAAGATGTGACGCAAATTTGTAGGAGTGTTCTCTGGAAACCTTTGCGTAGTCATAGCAACGGTGACGTGGCCGAGATCCACATATGCTGGATATGTGGTTTTTATAATCATGAGAAAGAAAACTAATAAAAGAATCAAAAACGCCAAGATTTAAAGAAATTTAAATATTAATGGAATATTAACTGAATGACGACAGTAAAGTTTAGTAAAAATATTTTTTATTATGTTTTACCGTAATCACATTTCAAGGCATTATTTAAATATCGGGGGGGGGGGGGGGGGGGGAGAATAAAATGAAAAGTAGCGGTCAATTGATAAAAGTAAGAATGTAGATTGGACCATAAACGGATAGCCACAGCGAAAGCCTTGGATTACTTTTAGACTGACTAAATTGGAGTTTAATATGCCGAAAATCAGCTCGCGAATATTACGCAAGATGGGGAAAAAAATTTTAATTACTGTCCCAAATAAAACAAACGAATGATTCCTTAGTTTCTAAAAAAAAACAAAACATATTAGTCTGGCCAGACTAGAAACCCGAACCGTCTGAGACCAGTTGGGTAAATATCCAATGGGAGTAATTAAATGAAGAAACAAACGCTTTCAAAACACTTCATGTAGACCCTTTTATTTGGGAGGGGGCTACTGTAACCTCCCTAACTCCATTTAGTAAAGTCAGATTCCGCAAATCGAAAGGTATAACGCGAGGACTAAGAAAGTGCTCAACACAAAGGTGGTCCAGGAAATAAGTTAAGTCCCGAAAACAACCACCCCAAGGTGGTGATGGTAGTTGCTACTGAGGAGAAGACGGAAAGGTGGTTGAAGCGAAAAATTGGAAGCCAAAAGTAAGTTGACGGCTAAGAACTAGGGTAGCGAGGCATCTAAAGGGAAGGAAGAAAAAAATTTTTCTTGGTCTCAAAGTGAGGCCATGTAGCGAGAATGCTACAATATATATAATTTAATAATGACTTCCTACATTAGTTGCAACCTACGTTAGTTTTCACTTTATTGCATTTATTTAATGAATTTATAGGTAACATTGTGTACATTTATTGGTATTATTATTATGAACATTGATTATGTTTATTTCTTATTAGTGTAATAAAAAATTTTTTTTTTTTTGTTTTATTTTTGTAATAAAAATTGTAAAAGATTACACAAAAGAAGCTGCGAGAGCCAGTATATAGCGAAGCAAGGAGAGAAGAGCAAACATGCTGGGGGAGGTGGTGAGAATCGACATGCAATGACCGTATGTACTGATTCAGTATAACTGAGGGAAATATAGCGTTTCTTTAATTCAAGATGATCAGCATCATTCTTAATATTCATCCTGTCCTACGGTATGTTAATTACTCAAAGCGAAGATGAAAGTGCTTAACACGTGGGATTTTTCCACTGTGCGATGCGAGTCCGCCGTTTTGATTGGACTCTCCAAACTGGACTCTACTCGCTAAGCCACCTCATTTGTGGTGAGTCCATTCGCCCTCTGGAGTCGCGTTTACGACCAACTGTGATTCCGTTTTGAGACCTTTTCAGAGACTCAAGCTTCGTTTGTGACTTAAGTCGCACCTTATACCGAACTGTGATTCAGGCCTTAAAATGCGATTTTTAAAGTTTTATTTTTCATTTTTATACTAATTTTTTAATTACTTATGGAATAAACTATAGTAAATCTATATTTTTTATTTATTCATAAAGTGGAAAAAAATCATACACATGAAAAATAACCATTACACCAATTGTATTGTAACCAAATAGCAATTACAAAAATTAAAGACAAATACAAATAAAAATGACAATACATGAATAAAATGTAAATTATGAAAAGATTAAGAGTCTATTTATAATTCGAAATAAAAACTAACACAGGAAAAATAGCATTTGGACATCAATTAAACATCATCTAGACCTCAAAAGAGATATCATCTAACCCAAAATTGTTGTCAAAATGTGACTTTCATCATCATTATTATTTTATTATTTTTATTTTTAAAATGTTTAAGAAACGATAAGGACAGCGACAAAAGACAAATTTGTAACTTACACTGGTCTGGACGCCACCAGGCTAGCCAAAGTGTTTCACCATAAAAACTTGTGTCCTTCAGGGCAACAATAATTTCAATCTGTCTTAAACCTGAACAAAATGCAAGGAAAAGAAGACTGATTATCATAGTTTGTGGTTCATATAAGTTGGTTTGGCATGCAGAAGTGTTTATATCTGGGTAATAAAAAGATCATTCATTGAATGATATAAGGGATTGTTCACAAAATACTTTTGCTAAAATGACAAAACTTTAACCTCCCCCCCCCCCCCCCCCTGCCTGCCCCTTTGTAACATTAACGAAATTTTAATTATATTTTGGTCATTAATTAACCAAACTCAGGGCCGTAGCCAAGACGTTATCTTGGGGGGGTCGATTTTCAAAAATTCCACTGAGTCGGACCTTTTTGCATATTTGGGAGGCGGACATTTTTCCATAATGGGGTGGTCGTCGACCCCCCCCCCCCCCCTGGCTACGGGCCTGAAACTCCCTACCTCAAATGAACATACAAAATATATTCAAATACCCCCTTAAAAGAGTAAATTTGTTCCCATAAAAGAGGAGCCACAACCATGTACATAAGCAGAGGTGATTTTTTTTTAGGAATATACAGGTTAACATTCATACGTTGGTAACCCCTCCCTATTTTACCATTCACTTTTGTCAGGGTTTCAAAACCCCCACCTCTCATTATGCGAACGTATTTTGTGAATGACTCTTCAGGAATACAGAAATTCGGCCCTTTTCAGACCACCTCATGAAGAATACAGATTCAGAACAACTGAAAAATTAATGTCTATTCTGAAGTTTGAAAATGACTCCAAGAAGATTGCCATTTATGAAGTCATGGAGATATTAAAAAAAAAACACCACAACAGGGATAAAAATAAGTTATTAAACAACCAGTTGAATTTTGAAATAAATATGATATTAATGCCATTGATAAGGTGACAAAATAGCCTATCTACCATTTTCAATTGTTAGTCCACCAATCGGCAAATTACTTTCAATTCTTGGTTTTGCTGATTGGTGGACACTCCCTCCTATGTACCGGGTGGTTATAATTAAAGTTCCCCTCTTCTGCGCTGGCTGCAGACTGCGTTATTGCAAGGATAGTGATGAAACTTTGTGTATAGGTTATGCAGAGCATGATGACGAGAATTCCAACGTAAAATTTATTAGTGCATACGGATGCCCAACAGGGGGAAAACTGGTGCCATATGCAAAAGCGCAATGCATCTGTGAACAACCAATCTGCAGAGGTCACCATGCCATTGGGAAAGAAAGAACATGCGCTCCTGGTGAAGCTCTATTACCAGAACAGGAGCAATAGTGCAACAGCACTGCGAGAATATCGGTATGCGAAGGGATTGTGCCCAGGACCCATGACTGCGATAGATTAACTAAAGATGATGCAGGGGAGTTAGGTATGCTGCAGTTCACCTAACCTTAATCCATGTGACTTTTGGCTGTGGGGAAGGATCATGTTTATCATGGAGGCATATGGATGTCGCCTGAACTGAAAGCCAATATCATTCGTCATGTTCCAACCATTTCACAGGAGACTTCATGGTACATCGATGCAGATAGTGTGCATATTGAACAGTCCCTCTAACCGCATTCCAGTAGTGAAATACTATCGTCTGTGTACGATCTTGCAGCACCACTTTTTTTTAGTATGCACTAATAAATTTTCTAAGGAATTCTCTTCCCCTTGTTCTGCATAGCCTATACACAGTTTCATCACTATCCATGCAATAACGTGGTCTGCAGCCTGTGCAGAAGTGGAGAACTTTAATCATAACCACCCAGTACTATAAATTCTGTGGGTACATTGTGATTTGTTTGTGATTTCCTGGTTTCCCTGTGGTGACGTTGAGTGCACTGAAATGCGTCAACACACATTAGGCGCATTCTCCATCGCGCACGAAACGCACAATCGTGAGAGTGAGTCACGTGATCAGTGCGAATCGTGCAGTGCAATTCATGGAGTTTAGGCAGCCCCAAGAAGAACAGAGCGTTAACGATAAACCCGCGATTTTTGCAAATGGCGAACCGTGATAGAAAAGTTTCGAACCATGTCAATGCTTAATACCATGCAAACGGTTGTAAATAAGCATATTATAAATGCTGTCGACGAAAGTAGCAGTGACGATGATTTGCTTGAAAGTGTTATGGAGGAAATCGAATAACCTGAATTAAACTTCTCTGCAGTTTCTCCGTCTACATTCACTGTTTCAATTTTGATTGTTGTGTTTCGGTTTCCTCATTGCTCCTCCGCCATCTTCAATACACTGAGCAACCCCAGCCTCTGGCTAGTGTGTTTCGTGTGCGCACGAAACGCACCAAACGCACGATAACTAAACGCACTGGCAATGAAGAACAGCGTGCACGAAACGCACAAAGCGATGCGGAACAGCCAGTGCGCCCACAGCGTGCATATCGTGCAAATCGTGCGCGATGGAGAATGCGCCTATAAATATTAAAAAAGTTATCAAAACTGGATAAAAATTCTAGAAAGGAAAAAGAAGGAATACTTTTCCACAATAAAACATTTACTTAAAGATACGTATTTCGAACAACAAGGTCGTCTTCATCGACGTAATACAACAAATTATTGTGTTCATTCTTATTCGTTTGTTGTATTACGCTGATGAAGAAAGCATACATTGAATTACCGTATTGGTTATCTAGATCTTTTTTCCTTAATTTCTTTGTGTTAAAATTTTAGCTGAAATGGTATACAAGGAACATTTGGTAAAGATTTATTATCGTGTACAGATTCTTATTACTTCAGAGCATAATATTACTTATGTTGAATGCTTGGATTATGCTGAACATATTTTACTTGAATTTTATTTTTTTAGGTGATTATCATGAAAATTTTAAGATCCATCGTGAAAAATACTCTGCTTATGAACACGATGGTTTCCAAACTAGACAACGTTTGAGTGACAGGTGGCAGCAAGACAGACGAGACAAATTTGGTTCTACCCAAAATGAAAAATTACTTGTTAGTGTTAGGTCCAGATCACCTCCGGTAGGTTTCCAGTACAATACATTTCTAATTTAAAATTTTAAGTTATCATAAGGTACGTTTCTGCAATAAGCTTCTCCAACTTTCTTTAATCATTTTTAAAATATTTCATCTAAAAAGATCTTAATATCCAAAATTATGAATTGTTCTAAGATTAAATTAAAATTTATTCCTTCCTCAATCAACCGTACCGAAGGAAAACCTCAACGGCAATTCATATCTTGTTTGTTTTTTATGGTTAGAAATTTTTTCTTTTCTGTTCAGGCAATTCCACATGACAGTTCCCTTTATTTTTTTATTAATCAATCAAGTCAACTGACAAGGGAAGTACACAAAGATGTAAGAGAGATTTCTGTGTTTGCACGCAAGCATACCTTGGAAGCAATGGTGATGCGTGATGGTGATAGCATTCCGGAATTGAAAAGTTGAAAAACCATAAGAGAGGAAGCAAAATCGTTAACGGCGGTCGCAAAAGAATTGCAGCTAGAGCATTGTTATTAAGCACAAAACATTAATTTTGCTGTAAAATTATTCGTCTCGAAATAGTTTATAAGTAAGCACGTTATTTTAAACATGAGTACTACTTATTTAAAAGTATAAAGAACCGTGATACATCCTCCCTCACCAAAGCAAAGTATCACTCAGCAGCCTTGCCCTTGTTTCATATGATACCAGCCCTGGAAAATTTATGAAGATAGGACAAGAAATTAAGGAAATCCAGGGCTGCCGCAGACCTTGAAAACCTTGAAAAGTCAGGGAACTAAAAATGGTCAGGGAAATCTGTGAAAAGTCAGGGAAAATTTTATTGCTGACTTGTTAGCTATCTATATGGCCCTATGGCCATGCCAATTTATCTTCGATCAACAATTATTACTAGATTTAGGTACAGTAATACTCGTCAATATCGGCCGCTTTACTTATACGTACTTATATTGATACAGTGATACCTCGCTTAACGAGCATAATTCGTGCCAAATCTTACTTGTAAAGCGAAACACTCGTTAAGCGAAACCATTTTTCTCATAGGAATCAATGTAAAATGTGATAATGCGTTCCATGCTTAAAAAATACTCAAAATATATATTTATGTAATTAATTTATTATTTATAATAATATATAAATGCGTTTTTTAAATAGGGGAAGAGGACGGGGAAGGTTATTGGGAAGAAGAAAGAGAATCTTCTACTAAGAGAAACTCTTCTTCAAAGGAAGCGCCATCTAGAATAAGCAAGGTTAGCCGAGAAGCTGTCTTATGTTATCTCCTTCTCACTCGTTAAGCGAAACCAATTTGTTTTGCTCGTTATGCGAGGTTCCACTGTATTTTGAATATCACTAGGAAAAGAAAAGGCCAAATTAATTAATGTAGAGATACATTTATTAAAAAATTGAATCTTAAAGCCGAAGTAATAAGACTTAAATGACATGTTGAGCATTTGTCAGTTATACTATATTGGAATGACACATCTTGCATGGCGACAGCTCACTCATGTGCCAGCAGTTCTCGGAATTTCACAGCTGTTTTAGAACAGAGCAAATCTGAAGCTGCAATGCATTTTCATTATTTTTATGCTCCTATATGACTCGGAGAACAGCTATTTTGATGTAAGCGTGCTGCTCAACACGGGGTACTTCCATCTCACACGACACTCACCAACTGACTGATTTCACAGCCCTCGCTGCGCTACTACCAGCTATCACAGAGCCATCTGATGTTCTGCATATACACTATGCCTGCAGAACTTCCACACGACACATATAAGTTTGTGATTCGTTCACATATCTACAAGAAAAAAAATAGTTGCCATGACTTATACCCCAACCCTCGTATATAACTATGCTAAGTATGACATGCGTTTTTATGTTCACCTGAGTGAATTAAACTATTATTAAAATTGTAAAAAATGTCTGATTTATCCCAATCCCCTCCCTTGATGTGTAATTTTTTGAGTTTAGAGTTGAAAAAAGGTCAGGGAAAAGTCAGAAAAAAAAAATCAGGGAAATTGAAACTGGGAATTCTGTGGCAACGATGAAATGGTTATTAATTACTATACAATTTTTTTTACTTGAAGACAATAGCTAATGTTAATACTCTATTTTTAAAACTAAGTTTCTTAAGAAATTTGAGAATCTATTCAATCGTTGTCTGTTGCTTTTTTCATCGCTTTCATGTGAAGTCAATTCATGCTTATTGCTGAGTAGTGGAAGAAAGAAGTTCCGCCAAACACGCACGCACGCACGCACAGAGAGAGAGAGAGAGAGAGAGAGAGAGAGAGCGAGCTTTAACAATGGAGTCTTTGTATGGCTGTGTGTGTCAAATTGTTTCGTTTGACGCAATTTATTTTGAAAGAAACAAAATTTAGTGATTCTTATTTTGCAAGCATAAATAGTAGCTTAAGATGAGTAACATATTTCAGTTTGGTGTGAGTCTGAGTTACATGTTTCAAACCACAATGGAAAGTTGTCATAAACTCCCATTGCCATTTCAAAAATAATTCTTTAATGCATAAGAAAGTACTAGGTAACCACAACAGTTTTTGCAGTTTTTATGTTGCCATAAAGGAAGTGATAGAAGATATGCAAATGAGTGTACAGTGTGGTCCAAAATCTGTCAGGGGGGAAGCAGGAAGGTTAGCCTGTAAATACACGGCTGTTGGGCATTTACATCAATCACATCTCGTGCAGAAGTGAAGGCAAATGAAGGTATCAAAGGAGATGGTTAGGTGTTTGCTTTAGGACTTCAAGGTAGGCTTGTCAGCAGCAGCATCAAGTCGCCGAATGTGTCTTGCGTTTGGGGATGATGCTGTGAATGTCTTGTAGTGGAATGGTCATAGTATTGTACTTCTTAACGAAAAAAATAGAGGCTTTACAATACTGCATTATAAAAACGACGACTAGTTTCGGCTTTATTACCTGCCTTTCTCAAGTCTTTATTACCTGCTGTGAATGAACGCACCACAAGGCATTGGTTCCAGAAATTCAGGTCGGGAGAATTTGCTATTTCTGATGAACCCCGTAGTCCGGTGGACTAGATGCCAAGCGGTTCGCTATGAGCTGCTATCAACTGGCCAAACCATCACTGGTGACCTGTACTCCCAGCGGTTGGAACTGTGCAACAGGCATTGCAGCAGAAGGAGCCAGCATTGGTGAATCGCAAAGGGATGCTCTTCCTTCATGACAATACCTGGCCACGTGGCGTGGGTGGCCAGGAAAACCATAGAGCAGCTTGGCTGGGAAACTTTGTATCATCTATCTTACTCACCAGATCTTGCTCCAGTGGATTATCACCTTTTCCATTCTGTGGACAACCATCTTCGTGGAAAATCCTACAGCAATGATAGATCTGCAAAAGGCACTCACGGAGTTCGAGTCCAAGACTGCCAAGTTTTACAGCCAGGGATTGATCAACTGGAGACACGTTGGCAGAAGGTGCTAGATGCCAATGGGGATTACTTTGGAGACTGATACGCTATTTTTTGTGTACATCATTTTGTTTTCCGGAATTGAAAACTGCAAAAACTTTTGTGGTTACCTAGTAATATACTGATAAAAATTCAATAAAGGTAATAAAAAATATTCTCAGGTTAGCTGGATTTCCCAATTTTTAACTGTATTTAATTCTTTATTAAGTACAGTACTTTAAGTTGCTTTGGTTTTGTCTGACCATCCTTCTGTGAATTGATTTTCTTGAAAAATAAAAGATTTTTCAGAATCTGATTTTGCTAGCTGAAACTGAATAAACATAATTCATTGCTTGGATAACTTCAAAGATAGTCAAAAATGGAGCAGATTTAAGGGTTGTAATGGTACTAATGGAAATTTTCATTGTCAAGATATGGCATGTGATAAGTCAATAATTCATAACAAGAAGTCATTAATGAATATCTTATGCATTATTAAGTACTGATGCATAAGTGGATCTCTGTATCTAATTACAAATGGTGATGGAATTACGGGATCCACTGAAGTGGTATTTGTTAGAACATCACTGCTAACAATATCTGAAATGTTAGGTTTCTATTAGGCTTATTGTTATTAATCTCTAATTGAAGAGCTCCCTGGAAAAACGTTATGACAATCAACCGAAAGTTTGTTAATATGAAATTAAGCGAAACAGACAGGTCATCCATCAGGTGGCATTATCTGGCGATCTAGGGCAGTAAATTCGGTTTTTCCTTGCGAATTTCCGCATTTTAAATGTAGCTCTGCGGAAGAACGTTGCATCTCGCAGGCGTCGCCACCAAAATGGTGAAAAAAACATGACAGATTCTCACTGCTGATGAGTGATAAAAACAAATAACAGATTTACGATACCACTTCCATCTACACAAATCAAACTTCACATCTTATTAATGTTTTTCCCTGGTTTTCAGTAAAAAATGACAATTAATTCATTTTTTTTTCGTACTTTATAATCGTTTCAAGAGAGCAAATTTGTTCCTCATATCTAGTTTGTTTACTTTGGTTGGCATCAAAATCCTCCCTGTAAAAATAATGGTTTATTCATATAGATTTCACACTACTAATTCCAAATATGGCAATTAAATTGCTGTATCATGTATCATTTTTTTGGGGGGGGGGGGTTGCTGTTAAAGTGAAAATAGTACATTGCTTTTTAAAACATTAATTCTGAAAGCGTGGTACAGGGTGACCCAAAAAAAACGGGAATTTTTGAAATGCGTAGTGGCAGCACTGTGGGAGAGTGACCTTGAGCAAGTAAACATTTTGCCATTTTAGTAACCATGGGTCAATGGAACGGGCAACAGCGTGCATTAGCCATAAAAATGTTTTTAACCGTGTGATCTCAGATTCGGTAACGTTCCCTGGCCCCCCCTAGATCGCCAGATTTGTCAGTTTGTGATTTTTTCTTGTGGGGCTATCTCAAGAGTAAAGTGTACACGACTCGACCAAGAACTCTGGACGAGTTAAAACGGAGAATTCAGGATGAAATTCACAGTATTCCATTTGAGATGTTGCAGGGATCAGTGAGGAATCTCAACAGCAGATTTCAAGAATGCATTCGTACAGGAGGACGCCATAAAAAAGATAAATTCCATTAATATTTCATAAATGGCAAGTATACAGGTTTCAATTACTATGAATTGTGACATGTCATGTCAGTTGACAGCGCACACATGCCCAGCCAATTAAATCTTAAGTTATAATTGTATGTTTTCTTTGTGTCTGTTCTGTTTTGTCGGGTTAATTGAGTCCGTTTGTGGCCATTGGTTTTGTTTATTATTTGAATGTAGATATATATCTTTCTTTTATTGATGTTGTTATAGCGATCGTTGTCGTGTTTTGGCGATGCAGCAGCGTTCGCGATTGTTGAAAAGAACTAGTATTGTCGTCTTAGAGTAAGTCTAAGAGGAGAATATCGGTCTCTTAATGAGGCATTGTTGTTTTATCGAAGCTTTTGTTTTTGTTTTCTCAATGTGTAGATATATGTTTTTTTTTTGTTATATGAGCATGTTGTTGTTTCGAGGCTGTTGTCAGAGGCAGCAGTTCATGAGTAGAGGCAGTTTTTGCCTATATTTTTCAAGTGTGGCGTTGTTCGATCATTAGCCCTAATGGGTCGGACTATTGAAACGCTGTTATATTTTTACTGCATCAGTAGTAGATAAATGTTTATTTGAAAAGGAAGCGAAACGCTATTTAACATCATTTTAGTTTGTTTTTTGCTGCGTCACGAGCGATCACTCGTCTTGTGTTTATAATGGCGACTCATGTTCTGCATTCGGCCGCCGTACCTTGTCAGCCCCGTTGATTGCAATCGGCGTCAGCCTGATGTGTCTACCCGGTGGTATCAAGAAAAAACCAAGGACAGCAGCCAATGTGATGACATTCTGCATAAGATCGTTTAAGTTATTGATAATCAACTTAAGAGCCCGTTAATAATGAACAGCATTCCATGCTTGGCCAGTGTGTGCGCCATGTGTTAATCAAACAAGTTCTTCCCACATGGTTGCTCCAGTTTGCAGTGTTGGACGTGTGGTGTGCTTACGCCCAAACTATGGCAAGCGCAGAGAACAATTGTAGTGAAAATTGACGCTTGAGGAAAAATAGATCAACTGTATCTGTATTTGCTTTAGATATAATTTTAAGTATTGATCAACACTACATGAATTTATGTTGTTGTTTAGAGGTTTAGGGAGGCCAATCATTGTAGCAGTGGCATGAACCCAGCCGAGCTCGCAAGTAGGTGAGCTAGTTGAGTGTGGGTGAGCGGTGTGGTGTAGCATGGGATGTCTTTGCTTGCAAATAGACAGTTTTCCCCTCAACCACCCGCTCTGAGAGCATTTAACTTGTTTGGTCTGTCCGCGTTAGAATCCGTCTCCCCGGAAGGGTTACCGCGTTTCCCCCCTCTGTTTGCTAATTAAAGGAACCCCAGGGTGTCATAGTACGCTATTTTATTGGGATATAGGGAGCTGACTCTAACCGGGAAGCCAAAACTTTAAGCTCCTCCTACCTAGGTTCCTTGTGACGACACAGCTCGTGCTGTGCTTATGAAAGGCTCATTTAGTCGCTTTCATAGCCACGCTTAGCTGATTACCAGTCACCCAATGTTAATACAATGATGATGTCACTGTTTTATAGATGTATAAACACTTAGGAAGTAAAATGTGTGATGACAGAGAATCCTTGTAAGGATATGTATAATGATTATTTTGGAGATTTTTGAAATATTGTTCTTTTCTTTTAATTGAGTCACCAGCGCACTGCATGTTTTGAAATTAGAGACAAGTATTATTTGTTAATTAGAGTAGTGCTTTCAGGAGAATAAAAGCTTTATGTTGTGTGTTATTAGAATGTCTGTATTTTACTGTTCACCCTCTATTATCCGCCCCAAACCAACGCCTCCTATAAAGAAAGCCTCAGCTCTCTTTGGTGACGTCATCAAACTTCGGAGGCTGACGTCATCAAGCATTAGAAGGAGTGATAGGCTAATTTTTTCAGCAGTGATATAATGAAATTTTTATGAAAACTTTATATATTACATTTATTAAATATATATTAAAATTTATATAATTAATTTCTTTTATTATTAATGATAATTTGTTTATTTTATTTTTATATTTAACCTAATATATAAATAACTTAAATAATTAGATTAATGCTAATATATAAATAACTTAAATAAATTATTTTTTCAAAGTTCATTGCATTTTCCACTAAATTTCCAATAAATCAGTTCAATGTCTTGCCTGTGGAATTTGGGAGACGATATTTTTGAGTTGACATTCTTTTCTTTTTGGAAAAAAAAAAAAAAAAATCTCCAAATTATACAAACAAGACATTTAACTGTCAAATAAACAGTGAACTTTTAAAAAAATCGTTTAATCATTTATTTGCGATAAATGTTCAAATATTGAGGGGAAAAAAAAAAAAAAAAAGTCAAATAGTTATCAATAGACCTCGACCTCTC
>JAHWFO010033869.1:512762-546802 GCA_023313115.1 Rhysida immarginata
GCCAGTTTCCTTTTTCTTTCGTGCCGAGCACTATAAGTAAAATATTTTCTGTTTTTTAACGTATAAATAATTTTATTTGTGAAAGGAAATAAAAAAATAAAAAAAAGTTATGACAAAATTCAGTTTTTTTTTTAATAATCTCTATAGAAAGCAGTGGACAAAATTATAGGACCACCCTGAGAATAATGTATTTTTCCATAAAAATTTGCATGTCTGGTGCTTTTTTTTTTACTGCAGGCTGCTTAATCATTAATAAAAAAGAGAATCAATGTGATTTGACTGCAAACGAACAATGGGACGTGGTACAAAGTTAACTGACAAACAGCAAGCTCAAATTATTGCCTATAATAACTGTGGGAAAAGCGAAAGGGAGATTGCAGCATTAATTAACAAATCAAAAACTGTTGTGCACAATTTTCTACAAAATCCTGAGAAGTATGGAAAAGTATGCTGTCCTGGAAGACCCAGTAAGGTGTCAGAAAGAGACAAACGTGCTATCCTTCGAATGGCATCAGATACTGGCTCAACATCATCAAGCATCACTTCATCTCTGAATCTTCCTGTTTCACCTAGAACAATATGCCGTATACTCCATGCATCCAAAAATCACGTGTATACGAAAATGAAGTTAAAGCCAAAGTTAACTTCAAAACATATGAAAGGCAGATTGGCATTTGCAAAACGGTTTATTGGAAATAGTGAAACGTGAAACCATATCATCATCAGTGATGGAAAAAAATTTAATCTGGATGGGCCTGATGGCATACGGTTCTACTGGCATGATCTTCGACGTTCAGAAAAAATTCTTTCAAAACGTGTTCAAGGTGGAGGCAGCGTGATGATTTGGGCTGCTTTTTCAGCAAAGGGAAAATCAAGCTTAGCGTTTGTCAAAGGGAAATCAACAGCCGACGATTATCAGGACATTTTAGGAAATTACCTGTTGCCATTTGTAGATGAATTGAATGATCCAGACATCGTATTTCAACAAGATAATGCACCTATCCACCGTGCAAAGTCAATGCAAGAGTGGTTTTGTGATCAAGGACTGACTGTGTTGGACTGGCTAGCATGCAGTCCTGATCTCAATCCAATTGAGAATTTATAGGTGATCTTGTACGAAGTGTATACGCAAATGGAAAACAATTTGAGAATGCAAAAGGCTTAAAATGTGCCATTCAAAAAGCATGGGATGAGATTCTTTGTGAAAGACTGTTAAACTTAGTCAGACAATGACCAACTGTTTAAATGGTAAACAAACTAAATATTATTTATTTTCCTTAAAAAAACATTGCGGTGCTATAATTTTGTCCACTGCTTTCTATAGAGATTATTCAAAAAAACTGAATTTTGTCATAACTTTTTTTATTTTTTTATTTCCTTTCACAAATAAAATTATTTATACGTTAAAAAACAGAAAATATTTAAAAAATTAAATAAAAATATTTTGTGTTTCGTATTTCGACTGGTCCTATTATTATGTCCAGCACTGTATATTTTTACAACATATGCTCAAAGTATAAAATTTCAAAGTAGCCGTAACAATTTTATAGACAATTGAATTTGGATGTGTGTGACTTTTGGAACGCCGTATAGTAGAGGAAATAACTAATCAGAATGTTGAAATTTTAATTGAATTTTTTATTTTAGATTAAGGATTTGTTTCTTTCTTACAATTTTTAATAACGTGAAGCTTTCCTGGTTGTTTATTTTTTTTTTTTTCCTTTCAGATTTCACACAATGAATACCGATCCCAAGATGTTGGCTCATATAATTCGTACTATGATTCAGATATCCGTGGTTCCAAATATGATAGTGAGGATAGAAACAGAGATTATGATTCTAATCGAAGACCGTTGCCTACAAATCCTAATGATTTAAGGTATGCGTTTTGTTTTGTAAATAGTAGCTTATTTAAATTTTTGAGCATAGTCTTTGCAGTGTTTGCCAATAGATGAAATTGAAAGGGGAATGCATATCTAGAAACTAGAAATCCAGAATTCTGTACACCTTAAGGAAAAACATTCCATACAAAATTGGATTTTCATGTAAAATTTAAAAGAAAAGAGAAAAAAAAAATACTAAAAACCAGTTTGAGAAAGATAATTTTAAAAAATGTTGACACTAGGATACAAAATGGTATCAGAAAAGTTCCCAGACTTGCTCTGTTTCAACTGACTGTAGTTGGTGGGGTGTGCAATATAACAGAGGGGGATTGGAATGTAAAAGTTGGGAAATGATCTGAAAGGGTGCAATCAATAGCTCCACTGAATTTATTATCAGAAGAAGCAGAAAAGCACTGATCCAATAATGAGTAAGAATTATGATAACTCGAGTAATGGGTAAATGAAGAAATAAGAGGGGATAATCCCGATCGACTCAATACATCAAGAAGAGAGTTGACATTTGAAGAAGGAGTTGCGAAATCCAGATTGAAATCGCCAGAAATAACGATTCTATAAGAAGAGAGATTAAGATCAAAGATCAGAGAAGAGAAGAAAGATAGAAAAGAAGAGAACTGCCCGGAAGGTGGGCGATAGAGAGAAATAAACGCAAATTTTTTATTAATGAGTACAGTTAAGACTTCGAAGTCAGGGGTTGAGGAAGTAAAATTTGGCATAATAGAGTAATGGAGCAGATTAGAAATATAAACAACTATCCCACCACCCCTCTTATTTGGGCGATGCAATGCTTCAAAGGAGTAACTATCTATTGAGGGGATATCAGAAGAATATCTCGTCCAAGATTCAGTAAAGGAAATAATATGGGGCTGAAGAAGAAAAAGAGAATGAAAAGCTTGAAATGCAGAAAAATTCGCATGAAGACTGCGAATATTAAGGTTAAGAAAAAATAAAATTCGCATTATAGTAGAGGATTTACGGTATATCTGTATATTTGATCAGTACATAGTTTATATTTTCTCCCTATTTTTTATAGGAAACTTCGGATACACTTTATACTTTTTGAAAAGGTAAATCAATCGCAGAGTGGCAAAAATTATCCCATAAAAACACGGTGGGTTTGTTCATGGCTTTAAATTAACCAGCCTTTGTTGAATCATTTTCTAACAATGAAATTAATATTCTAAGCCTTCAGAACAATAATTAACCAGTCACATGTATTTTCATTCGTAAATTATTATGAAATTCACTTGTTAAAGCTATTGTCTGTGATTTCTTCAGCTGGCCCACTCTACTCGCTATTGGTCAGCATTTCATTGATAGAGCCATGGCTGCCGCTGAAGAAATAAAGAGTTACGCTCGTTCATTAAAATGAAATTACTACATTTCATTAATACTTTTATAAAAGTTTCATTAAATATATTAAAATAATTTAGAAGGTTATATAAATAATGTAACTGGTGTCTAAATTACTATTTAAGATACTGTGGGACGCTAAAACGAAGTAGTTCGATCTTTTTGTAGACCCTAGAAGTTTGCGGCCTATAGTGAATTGTGGCCTTTAAAGGGTTATTTTTTCGTTCCATCATCAAATTTGCGGCTGCGGCCAATATTCGAAAAAATACTGGTATTAAAAAATATTAACTCAAGAAACCATTATTCAATTAACCTTGTATTTGAAGTATTTTAATTTTATAAACCATTTTTCGATCATGGTTTCAATTTCGTTTCGATCATCTTTCAGTAACGTATTTTTAATTTTTTGCTTGTAGAAAGTGATTCCTGATTTTTTTTTTCGTGTATGTAATAATATATTTTAATTGTAATCATATTAATTTTCTTTATTAAAACATTCTTGGACCATTTTCAAGATGCACTTGGCTTGAACACAATTACAGTTTATCAAGGTCAGCGCCATCTTATTTTCAAGATTTGACTTACGCATGTGCTTTTAACAATTGAAAAGTGGATGGAAAATTGAGGAAAAAGACGTGAAATAATGCACTGATTAATGCACTGTATATTGTTTATACTTGTACAATGTGCTGCTAAGGTATATTACATTTTGTATGCTAGTGCTTGACGATAGTATCGATGATAGCTCATGTATCGATGTTCAAAAAGTTTCGACATCGAATTTTTCAATCTTCTTGAATCTTCAATGATGAATTTTGGTAAATCAACTGGGTACATAAAACTGTGTACTCTTAAAATTTGATCGAATTCCAATGAGTAGTTTCTTTTGATGTTCCATTTTGAATTCATTATATATTGAATAACTATTTAGATTAATGTATTTACGGTATGTATTGCAATGAGAGAACACGTTAAAACGTGCTGGTTTCGTTTGAAGCCCCTCCCCCTTTCATATGCGACTGGGTCAGTGTGTGGGGGTGTGTGTGGGTGTTTATTTGGCGTGCTCATTGTTTTTGTTGTGGTAGGTTTCGTTGTGTGTAATGGTTCTGTGAGTGTAGGTACGTTATTATAGGGGAGTGTGTCCTCGGTAGACGTCGATATGCATTGTGGTAAATTAAATTGATGTTCATTTGTTTGTTGTAGTGCGTGGTTTTATTAATTTGTGGTTCGTTATAGCTTTGGTTAATGGGGAAGCTGTAACAATTGCGGTAGATGCACATCGCATCTACTCGTTGCAGCTTTTCCGAAAAATCCCATTAATAATGAGAGATAATGAGCTCTTTCCTTTGTTGAGAGAGCGTGTGTGTGTTGCGCAGTGAAGCCGCCGGAGAGTGATGTTTACGATGCACCCTGTTCAACCCTCGTCTGTTGTTTGTAATAATGTTAAAAAATTATAAAAACGAAGGAGACAGTGATGAACTGGTTATTTGAATCAGTGTAAGGCGTTGATGAACGAGTTTCGCTGTTGGGACAGCCTTTAAATTCAACGTCAATGTGCGGTTTTCGTTGTTGTGGGACAATGGAATGCACGGCGTTTTTCTTTTGTCGGCGGTAATGAAATTGCACATCCAAGTTAAGAAAACATCGGTGGAATATCTATTATATGGTGAAATGGTTCCGATTTCCCCCTTTGCTTAACTTGTTAGCAGTTGACTGAACGATAATAGGAATTTGCTTGGCTGCATTTTGTTTTTGTTTTTTTTTTTTTGTGGAACTACGTGTTCAAAACACTGAGAATCTGTGACGATATATGGTCACGTGACTCGCAGCTCTGTTCCATGTTTCAAAATAAGTCGAACTGCACCTTAGAAAAGGAAATGTCTGTTTATGTATGATTTGCCATTTTAGTTTTGCGAACCAGAGATCATTATCGTTTTTTTGCTGAGTTCGGTATTATGAATTTTGTGATCTGCTACCCAGTTATGTGCGTGAGATCTTGTGATGTGGTGCCCAGTGCATGAGACATTTGGAATTGTCGTAGGAAGTAACTGGCGCTACTATTTATCACAGTACCGATAGTTTAACAATTTGGGATCACACCTTAAGAAGGTGCAGGGTGCATACCGTTTTTGTTTGTTTGTTGTGGGCTGTTACTTGGGGTTACTGCTCTCCTCCCCTCCCTTGTCCGAGAGACTTTGAATATTAGAACAGTCTTAAGGTAAGGGTAACAATAAAGGTGAGCGTGACGCCTTCCGTGCTGGCCCCCGCACCCTGACGTATGAGACAGTGTAGGGCAGATTAAGGAATTAATTAAATTTGTATGCTGTTTAGAACAGCGATCCGTTCCAAGTTGTGTAATTATTGCTTCTGCTAAATATTTGTTGTTTTCCTTATGGGGCCCCAATTATTTTTTGTATATAGGTTAATTTGTGTTATGCTTATTAAAACTAAATGTTCAAAACGCACACCATG
Organism: Rhysida immarginata; assembly: GCA_023313115.1. Lineage (NCBI taxonomy): Eukaryota > Metazoa > Arthropoda > Chilopoda > Scolopendromorpha > Scolopendridae > Rhysida > Rhysida immarginata. The sequence goes on from JAHWFO010033869.1 coordinate 518,489, forward strand.
CCTGTTCTTTGGCCAAGCGTCATCTCCCCTGCGAGTCTGAACAACCCGCCCCTACCGCTTGTGGGTGATGATTTAGCTTAGGGTCTCTTACCGGTTCCCCACCCACGTGCACCAGGGCACACATACTTTTTCCAATGTGGCCGCCACAGCCTTTTAGGGTTTCTCATTATGCTGCAAAGAGAGAGAGAATACTTTTATCAGAAATTTATTTTAGTAAAAGTGTTAATAAATGAAATCTAAACGGATTAATAAATTATTACTTAGTTTTTTGTAAATTCCGCTTATAAGAGTTTTCTTCAACTCTGACCCGTGCATAGGCCGAATGTGGTTTTTAGGGGTCATTTTTTTTGGGGGGGGGCGAAATTCGGCTTATGAACGAGTAATACGGTAGTTGCTTTTGGCAAATGTTATCTCTCAAACATCTGAGAATATCTCTCAAAACTGTTGCCGATCTGGCTCTGGGGGATGGTCTTGATGATCTGATTACACTGATAAAGATAACCAAAAATATGATTTTAAAAATATCTCCAAAATAAAATTCAATAAAAATTTACAGAACTGTTTGTTTATGTGAGAATATTACTCTCTTCTTCCTTTATACCCATAATTGTTTTGTATTTTTTTTTTTTTTTTTTTTTTTTTTTTTAATTGTTGTTAGAAAAAAATTTTTTTTACTTAATTATTTTTGAATATTATTTTTGAGTATTATTAATGAACTTGGTTACATGCAGCATTTTGCATTTTCAAATTTTCATAAAAATGAATTCATTTTTCGTTCGGATAAGGTGAAAGCATAATCATAGAAGGGGAAATAGTGAAACTCTGTAGTTCTCTGTTCCACCGCATGATGGCGCCACTGCTGTTTTGCCTCCAAGCTTATTTTCTTGTTAACTCTTATTTACATAGTGATAAAATCTAAAATGAATGACATATCAAAAATAAAATTTCAATTGTGTATTTATTAGACTTTATTGCCTTTTATTATTAATAAATTTAAAAGAGAATTATACTCTTAAAAAATAAATAACAGTTCATGTATAATCAGAGAAAGAGTTCAAATATTAAGAGAGCAATTTTGCAAATTTTTTATTTATTTTACTTTTCACTGCATTACAAACATCTCTCCTCAATTCTCTAGCCGAAAAATAAAAACTAGTCTGGATACAATGCAAACTGTAGGGTGAACAAAATACAGTCATTAAACACCTAAATTCTTGTGGCCACTCCTTACAGGATGTTAGTCTTTATATTCTTCATAACAACTTCCATAACAAAAAAGAAAGAAAGCAATTCGAGTCCTTTTCTTTATAAGCCCCTGTATATAAGATGTCTTCCAAGCCCCTATTATCACTTTCACTCTTTCCAAAAAAAGTCTTCTTTTTTTTTTTAATACATAATCTTGCCACGCTGTGTTCATTTTTTTTTTAATAAATTATAAATTTAAAGAAACATTTTGTGTACCATAATCATGATATGAGAGTACTATGATTATGCACCTATTTGATTTTTTTTATTCAATATATTTTTTAAATATACTTACTTTCATTAACAATTTATTTAACTACATAACAAAGAAAAAATAAATAATATTTGTTCTACAATATCTTTTAAATCAAATTAAATAAACGACCCAAACTGCAAAACAATTCCTGTGATTGGAGCCAAAACTGCAGCAGCACCACAGTTTCACAAAACTCCTGCAGAGACACTTTAATGTTTGGTTGCAAGTTTTTCTACAAATATCTCGTCAAAAATTGTAAACTAAATTTTTTAGTTTACTTTTAACTCTAATAAAGAAATGTATACAACAATTGGTTTCAGATAAACATTAAATCTTCAGTAATAAAAAAATATTTTCTTCTAAAGTCTGTGCAATAAAAGAAAAAACTTGGCGTGGTGCCAGAATGTGTTATTAGCCAATCAGAAGCCAGGCTTCTGGTTGGCTAATAGCAGATTCTGGCACCATACCAGTTTTTTCTTTTATTGCATGGACTATATGTCAATGTGTAAGCATAAGGAAGTTTCTGTACTTCCCCTTCTATGATTATGGTGAAAGCTGTCATTCAATCTTGGTGTCAACAACCACCTAAATTCTTCTATGACGGGCTTGCCCGACTAGTCATGCATTGGCGCAAGTGCATAGAAAAGGATGGGGACTATGTCAAAAAGTGATTGGAGGCTGTGGTGGCGCTAGTGTCGCAATAAAAGTAAAGATGGCAGCTGTGAATGAAAAGGCAATTGCGTCTTGGAGTCTGCAAAAACAAGCTCTATAATTTTAGTCCAGCAGACATAAAGATTGCCCTACTGACAAAAGCATCCATAAGTGGTATGATCAATTTCTGGAAACTGGATATCTTTGTAAATGCAGAAGCACAGGACTAGTAACAGCACACATGCTGAAAGGATTTTAGGATGAGATTGACTATCATCTTGACATTGTCTGGGCGACTCGAGGAAGTTGCATAGAACGTTTGTAATGCCAGAATTAAAAAATATTTGAGTTTTCCTGAGTCTGGTTAGTTTGTTATAAAATAAATCCATAGTAAAATTTTGAAATGCCCTGTATTACATGATTTTGAATCTCCCTGTATTACATAGAGGACAATTGTAGCTATCAGGTACAGAAAGAATTTTGAAAATTGGTTACCAATTTAAAAAAAAAAAAAAAAAAAAAAAGGTTACAGCTGTGGAGGCATTAGTTTTCAATCAAGCCTCGTACGTATAATCTGTGATTATTTTAGTTAGAGAACTCTTGTGATTCATGCATGGCAGCGCTGGTTCACATAAGTTTTATAGCACACGAATTTTTAAACCCAATATATCACAGAAGATGGATTGGTTGCAGAGGATCTATAGCATGCCCTGCTGGATCTCTAAAGCTCCCGATATCAACCCTATGAACTTTTAACGTATGGGAATGTATAAAATCTATTGCTTATTCCCTTATCGTTCATGATATTAAGGATCTTCAACAGAGGGTGAGAGATGATGCCAGCAAATTGGGGACAAACTGGGAATTTTTGAGTGTGTGAGGCAGCTCTGGATCTGATACGTTCAGCAGTGTATTGCTGCTCGTGGAGGTCATTTTGGACGTTTGCTATAATTATTTGTTCTCATTCCTTGCCTTTTCATTGTTACTCATTTAACCTGACTGAAAATAAATGATTAAGTCTAGTGAATTAGGTAAATGCATAGATACCTATAATTTTGTAACAAATCAATTTAGCCTACCTTTTTGTTAACCCCCTTTATTTTTTTTTTTTTTTTTTAATGTACAAACCAACTATGCATAGCTGACCCACTATTTCTCTTTATTTCTTTTTAACATTATTTATATACATTCTCTTGAAATAATTAGTGTTGTTGTTTTGTTTTGTTTTTTATTTTTATCTTTTTATTTAAGACACAGTCTTATGTCTAGAGGACGATCTTTCGATGTAGTTGATGCCCGACAGAGAATTTTGGAGAGAAGAGAAAAGGACAGAGAGCCATTCCATCGCATGGATTCTAGAGATTCTGAATATGACAGTCGCAGATGTAAGCTTAAAATTATTTCCTTTTTTTTCATTTTGTTATTGTTATTGCATATGGTTTAGTTATTTGCAATGCTAATTTTTTCATATTTTGGATTGATTTAGCCTAACTTAGACTCTTAACTTAAAACTTAAATCTCAAAAAAAGTCACCTTGCTCTATACCACAGTTAGACAATAGTACGAGGGGAGATCAAAAAGTAAGTTGCACTAACTCGCCGCAGGAGCGCGCTATGTGTCGCAATCTTGGGCAAAGCGGAGAAAGGGACATTAACTGCGCAAACGTCGGATAGGACGGTTGCTGTGGTTTCCCGTCGTGTTAGTGTGACTAGTGGGCTAAAAGCAATGGCGCATAAACTGGATGTCCACTCCAAACTTGAGGTGCGAGCAGCAATTAAAGAGAAGTGCTGGTGTGATTTTGTTGCACGATAACGCAACACCTCACAAGGCCCGCCAAATGTGAGAACTGCTGCAGCGATTCCAGTGGGAGTTTGGCAACATCCTCCATACAGTCCCGACTTAGCGCAATGCGACTTTCATCTTTTTGGTAAGCTCAAAACGGAACTCGGTGGACAACGATTTCGAAACAATGAGGAGGTGAAAGCGGCTGTCACCGTGTCGTTACAAAACGCTGGAGAAGATTTCTATGCATCCGGAATCGAAAAGTTGGTTGATCGTTCGGAGAAATGTTTAGGGTCTCTTGGGGACTATGTGGAAAAGTGAACCTACATTGTATGCTGCTATAGCCTTGTTGGTTTTGTATAGGTGGTGTAATAAATGGCTATACCGTGGAAGTGCAACTTACTTTTTGAACTCCCCTCGTAGTATAGTCTAGTTGGAGGGGAATTTTAGCCTAATATTATAGATAACTCTCCCTACGAAAGGACCCGACTGTTTTATGAGTAGTTGCCACCCCTGTAACCAAGGGTGCATTTCTGGTTAGCAGTCACGTCCTAGGGGTAGGCGGAGCATCAAAAATTTGACATCATCAAGCAAACAGCTGGCATAAAAATGCAGTTTTGATCAGCTGTCCTGTTGCAAATAGGTAACGTGGCTGTTCCATGGTCCACATGTGACTCCATGGAGGATAGTCGCATTGCCCGTGACAGTATCTCCTTCTCTTGAGAAAAGGGAGTGCAGATTACAAACTGGACACACATCGTGTCGTCATTATACATAGAAAGAAATTAAAAAAATATCCATAGTGGATTAACCGTCATTCGCCACTAACTGATGCTACAGAAAATATGTTTCTGGGAATAAGACATTTCATATGACAAAACTAGTGAGAAAATATAAGATTTTAACAAAAGTAAAATCTGATAATATTAGAGACTTTCTGTACATTGGCTTAATATGCATAGTTAATACAGAAATTAAAGAAGAATACATAAATAAAGTGCCTAGAGTAAAATCTCTCTCAACAAGCATAAACATTTCATACAAAAATTCTTATGTAATCATATTTAAAAATAAACAAGAATTTTGGAAAGGTTACAATTGACCCAATTGGTGACTACACAGCCAAGTGACACAAAGCTAGGAAGGAACAAAATTAAGTGAAATTAATTTAGATCATAGCCTTAAAGGAAAACTAATTTCCCAACAATTCCCATGACAGCAGACATTTTGTTCTAACTGAACTTAACATGGTAAGCAAAGATAATTTCTAATTACATCAGGCCGAAAAGAAGACAGGAAAATGCGTCATATTCTGTAATTTACAGAATAAATAAAGTCATAATGGCTTACTAAGGCATCATCTTTAAAGTTTACAAGTTACTACTGCATGATATAAATTAAAAGTAAAGACCTTAATTTCTTGAAATAAATCCGATTTAAGCAAACATTTTAGAATTGATAGGGTTATACAAAAACAAAACTGTCTCACCACGACTGATGATACATTGCTGCTCTAAAAGGGATCACATCGTATGTATAATTATTGTTTATTTCACCAAAATAGGCTTAACAAGCATCTAACATTGTAGAATCAAAAAATAAAGCTTGCAAAGGTTGAAAAAAACCAACTAAGTTCTCATCATGAACTTAAGGGGAGTTGCTAGGATAAAATTTTTTTCTAAAAGTCATGAACTAATCTTAATGAAATTTGGCATGCTTAAAGAGTATAAGTAGTACTTCAAAACGATACCAATCTTAACTTCCAACTTCACTTATTTATGGAGTTACTCGCAAACGAATTGCGTCGAGTTAGGTACACTTTCCTCTTTTATCTGTTCACTTGAGAAAGATTTAATTTACACCATTGGAAAGAGCAGCTCTTTTTCAATAAAGTTCCAAGGATATTTGTGAGAATACATTAATTTATTTTTGATTCTTAGCTTTCAAAAAAAAGTTCGACAAAACAGATAGGGCAGTGGATCCATTTGACATGTTTTAATACACTTTTTCAAAATATGGCCTTGGCAAAATGTTTGCTAGGACCAGACCTTTCTAAAATGCCCAAGATTTTTAAAATCCATGAAGTAGATACTGAAATAATTGTACCCAACTACAGCCTAATTTTTAATTGTTTTGCTTATAATTCAGCACTAGGTCCCAGAAAAACATTTATTTTGTTTGCAAAATGACAAGATTTTGAGAGACTAATTACACAGATCGATTTTAGACAGATTAAAAAATATTTTAATGAAAAAAAACTTGTTTTCGAAGTTTTGACTATTTCCCTAGCGACTCCCCTTAAACAAACAATGACTATGTCTGTAAATAAACGTGTGATATCATCTTGTGTCAAAAGATCAGAGTTACGTTCCTAACAAAATTTGGCTGTGCAGTAATTTCCAGATGCATTGTTGTAGTTTTTATTCCTAGTCAACAACAATGTGAAACTGTGTAGCCGGCGTACACAACAAAGAAAAGCTGCCAAGGAGGAATTTAAATGCTGGAGAATAGAAATGTCACAAAAAAAATATTAAACTTCAACAATACTAGATGCAAAAGTTATAAAATCAGCAAATAAATTACCAAATAATACACGTGGTGATGGGTGCATTGCCATAATGCATTTTTACACCACATGATGTTGCTTATTGCTCTAAGGCAGGTGCTGAAATCAGTCTTTTTGATCAAGTGGCTCACACTGTCATGTCTTGTTCCCACTTTACGACAGCGGTAGGGGTAATGGAGGAGGGGTGACATGACCCAACTGCTGACTCTCCCTCAATTTCCAGCTCGGTTTAGAGCATCCTAGACTTCAGGAGTGATAGAGGGTGTGTATCAAGTTTTTCCCAAACATATGATAGTGTGTGACATTCCGAGGAATGTCAATGTGTATCGCACGTGTCCCGGCAGGAGAAAAGTAGTGGTTTTGGGTTAAATAGCAGTTGTTACAGATATATTAGTGTTATACAGGGCAACACGAGCGTTTATAATGTGTTGTTTAGTAAGGATGAGGGATAATCGTATTATGAGTGGAATGGTGTTAGTTTTTCTGTTGTTGAATGACTATTATTAAGTTTTTAATTGTAAGCAAAGGCTGATTAGTTTTAGCGTGTAAGAGTGTTTCGTTGTCGTATAAACTTGTTTGTCATGTTTGTGTAGCTGTTGCGTGTTTTTTTTTTGTTTATTTGGCATTGTCACGACTATGTGGTGATTGCTACTGGCAATGATAACTGTGGCTTTGTTGGAATAAATCATTCTGGGTGCCAACAATGTTTGGGTTACTATAGGGATTTTACTTCGTTAAAAATTGTATAATTAATTGGGATTGTTATGTTTTTTGGGAATTGTTGTTTCTTTTTCGTTCTACTGATTTTCGAGCGTTCATGGAGCGCAGACGTTTTTCCGATGCTCTGTATGTTCGCTCCCAAAACTGCTTAACAGTCAATTAATTGCTGAATGCCATCGTTTGCAGCGATTAAAGTAAATCGAAATGGTATTGTTGGACATCTACATTTCCAGTCATTAGTTTGTTGCTGTTATATGTAATGTACTCCTTTTGGAATGTGAAAGAACGGGAACGAGGATACATCGAATGGAATGGGGCTATTTCTGCATCTGTTCAGGAAAGTTGCGTCTCTCGTCAGGAAAATAACTGGTAACAATTAACTGAGAAGAGAAGACTGGTGAATGACTTATATTTACTTTGGAGCGATTAAACGAAAAGACAGTGAATTTGCTGCGTCGTGGCGTAGTTGGTGTGTTCCTCCTGCCGCACCGTCGCCGTAATCCGAAAGTAATCCACTCGCTGCGCTGTGATCCGTTCGGGACACAATGAACGAACTATGCGATAGTCATTTGTTTGTAGTTATCCAACGTAGATAATGCGTCTGTACTTCTTATTAAGTTAACTTTAAGCGCATGTGTTACGCTGAAAAAAAGGGCATGCAAATATTCCATAAAATTCCGAGTTTGGCACTCATGAGTACGTAGAATTGAGCACGGAAGACCCCTAGGGGAAAGAGCGCTTTGCCTTTACCTGGTGTTCATGCGCGGCGTTGAAAAACGCTCAAGGTGTTCCTGCGCCTAGGTTTGCAGACAAGCCAACACCTGCCAAGAGGAGTTCCTGTGCCTCCCCCTTTCCTCTCTTCATTAAAGGCGGCAGTTGGCGTTGGAAATGCGTCGTCATGTAGTAGGGATACTTATTCGGGGGTGTTGAATTGTCACAGGCAAAGAATTACGTTCCTACGATGTCATGGGGCCAATGTGTAAATATGGGATAAGGACATGTTTGCATGTTTAACAGCTGCAGGTTGTTTTACCAGCGATGTTTGATTTGGAGCAGCGCTCTCTTGTTCAGCCGTAAAGCTATTTTGACTGATGTTTGCTATTCTGTTTTTTATGATTTTGCATGACAAAGGGGCCCCTTAAAGGAAAAGAAATATGGATTTTTGTATTTTGTTGATAATAACAGTATAATAAATAGCTTGTACTCCCACCACATAGCCACTTGTCAAGTTGTACCTCAATTTATGGGTCCCGAACCCTTTGATGGTTCTGCGTCCCCACGCGAGTCAATTGATTAGCGTATCACACATTGGGGAGGGTTGCGGGGGTATCACAAGTGAAGTTCTTATTTGGATTGTGAGAACTCTTCCACCTAGTTTCTGGGATCATAAAGCAAAGTGGAATAAATAAAACCTTTAATCTTTATTTCAAAAATGATTGTTTATTGGGTATGTATTAAACATTTCGGAACCAAAAATTTAATTAATAGAAATAAATATTAGGTTTTTGCAATTTGGCAGTTGCAACACACTCCATAAATGTTGGGACAGTGGGTGAATTACTATTGGCTGATATCTCCTGTCCTTCTGATCACGCTTTGTAGCCGTCGAGAAACAGATGAGACCAATTTCTGTACTGTTGCAATGGGAATTTGTTGCCGTTCCTGCAGTACGAAAGCTTTCAGCTGTTGAACTGTTCAGGGTTGATGTAACTTCCTCTTAATATTCGCCATATATTCTTTATTGGAGATAAATCTGGACTGCAGACATGCCAATTTAACCCAAATTCGTCTATTGTGTAGCCACTATCCTGTAATGCAAGCGATGTGGGGTTTAGCATTATCTAGTTGAAATAGAAAGGAACAAGTTCCAAAAAGACGTCACCGAGAAAGGACACTTGTTCTTCTAAAATTCCAATATGTGCTTCTGCATAAACTGTGCTGTTGCAGATATGCAAGTTTCCCAATCCATTGTCACTCATGCAGCCTCAGACCATTATTGAAGCTGGCTTCTGTACCGTACGTCAGTAACAGACAGGATTGACCTTTTGCTATTTGGTCCTAAGTACACGCCGACGATTTTCGCCAACAACTACCGTAAATATAGATTCATTGGACCACAAAACACTTTGCTACTGGGCATCAGTCCATTTCGATAGGTGTGTGCCCAAATCAGGCACCTATATTGCTGCAGTGTGTTTATGAACGTCTTTCGTTTTGCATAATAGAGCTTCAACTTAAATTTTGTGATGTAGTGGCGAACGGTATTCAACGATAAAGGTTTTTGATATAATCCTCGAGCCCATTCTGTAATTTCTGTCACGGTTGAATGCAGTGACCTCTGAAAACTCTTAAGATTACGAGCAGTCAGAATTGGTCTTTGTCCTTGCCCCTTATGAATGGTGGTATTTCCTCTTGTCCTGTACCTATTAGTAATATTATGAACTCTAGATGATGGAAATCCAAGATTCTGGCTATTTCATGCTGAGATAAGTTGCTTCCAAAAAAGACCAAAAAAGAGATCAGTGTTTATAAATGTACATATTTTACTTCAGTCACTTCAAACGCATTTATTATTTTTAATTTTGCTAATATATATTTACTCAATCATATTTTATTTGCTCTTTTATATTTTTCCAACTTTTATAGAAATTGAGTATTGTAAATCAATTATTTTTTTCTTTTGGACAAACCATCCTTTCATGTTTGCCAGTGGTGAAGAATGTGTATAATGTGAAAGAACATTCACACTTTTCTTCGTGAAAGTAGAACCATCCACAAAAAGTATTATTAATTAAAAGAGGAAATTCTACGAAAATACACTTGTTTAATGAAATAGATCCATCCAAAGCTAAAAATTAATTAAAAAAGAGCAAGTTTCATGAAAATGTCACGAAAATGTCATGAAAATACTTTTTTCCCTGAGTATACGATATCAAATACTTATTTCCATTGAAGGGGTTCAAGAATTATTTTTTTTTTACAACCAAAAATCCCTCAACACTTCTAGTATTTTCCATTATACAGTTCTGTAACAGTTTTATAATACATGTAGACTATTTTTGTCCTCTGTTCTAAAACACTGTGAATTGTCTATTTGAATTTGTCTGTGGCCTGTCATTACCAGGGGTGGTTACTTCACTTGCAGACATCTCTGCTGCAGAGTGTGATGTTTGCTTGGAGGATGTGATGAGGTAATCCTGTGTTATATTCAGTGAACACAGAGAACATGATAATTGTGAAAAATTTAATAAAACAGATAAGAAGTTTTTTGCTGGTATGGATTTATATAGGAGAGGATTACATGTACTCTAAAATTGAACCATTGATAGCAACATGTTGTAATGAAAGTTTGACAAACTGCGTTTTTCCCCACCTTATGTGATCATAAGTCATAAATTGCAAATAGTCATAACTTGGATTTTACAAGTTAATGGATGATTAACAGCATTTTATTCTTTTTGGTAATGAAAAGTTAAAAAATTTAGTTAGGATATTTATTTTATTTATTTTTAAAAAACTAAAAGTACTTTATTATCTGATTACGAAGTATCTAAAACATTTTTGATTAACAATTCAGTTTCAGATGACAGGTTGAGGCCAGGAGTGCTTCCACATTTTCAACAAGACAAGTACCGTGACAAATGGGAAGGCAGTCCTCCCAGAGGCAGTGATGGGAAGCTTCCAAATTTTGCCTCGCGGCCAGATCGTTATCAGTACAAAGAATGGATAGACAAGCCAGACATGGTACCTAAAGGCCCTAGTTATTTTGAAGTAAGAATTGAATTATTGTATTTCAGAACAGTATTTCTGGTGACCCTGAGTGTCATCAGTTGTATAAAAACTAACCTATAAAATATTATCAATGAATTGATGATATCTGCTATACCAGAATAATGGGAGGGGGGGGGGGGGCACAGGAATTGAATTTCTATAAAGCTGAAGAATATTTTTAAGGAAAGGTAATGGGGGAAAAAACGGGAATTTTAAAAAGAAATATGGACTTCTTTAAATTTTCGAACTTCACAAATATAGTAAACATCCTTTAACCCTTTCACTGCGTAATTAAATTTCATTTTCATTCCTGAGAAGAAGGAATTATCCACTTTTAGCAGCATAACAAGAAGTTTTTTAAACCCTGTAGGATGAATCAGATTTCTGCAGGTAAAGGTAATGAAATTTTGTGTGGATGTATCAGCTTGACAAAGCAAAAGGTTAACCCAGCACTAGCATTTTGGAATGTCAATAATCTTGAAGCTGGTTGAATCTGCTTCCAGATTAAACCCAAAATTTGGGGGGGGGGGTGCCAACTAAACGTGATGACACTGCTCTGAAGTGAATTGTCATCAGAAAACGACATGCACCTGTTCCTGAAATAGCAGCAGATTGGTGTGAAGTCTGCTGCTATTTCGCAACAATGTATCAACTGCTACGTGTCGACAGCACCTTGCAAAGATGGGTTATAAATTCTGCAACGCAAAATCAAAACCACTTCTGACTGAAAAACAAAAAACAAATCGACTGGCATGGGCAAAGGATTGTTAGGACTGGTCTGTTCAGAAGTGGAACACCATAATATTTATTGATGAATCAACTTTTGAGCTTTGTTTTGGAAGTGTTGGTCGCAAAGTGATTAGACAGAAGGGTGAAGAATACTTGCCTGATTGCGTTGGACGCAGCTCAAATTTCCAGCTAAGCTAATGGTTTGGGGATGCATGTCTGGTGTTGGCACTGGTTCTTTACAGATTGTTAACGGGACTGTGGATGGTGAAAAGTACCGTGATATTCTAGAAACCTCACTTTTGCCATCTATTGCAAAACTGTATCCACGTCGTCGGCACTTCATTTTTCAACAAGATGGAACAACATGTCATACCACTATTTCTACATGGCTTGAAGAAAGAGACATTCAAGTACTTCCGTGGCCTGTCAACAGTCCCGATTTGTCACCTATTGAGAATATATGGTCACAAATGAAAAAACTTGTTCAGATAAGGAAACCGCACACTAAACAAGATTTGGAGAACATTTTGATTGCAGAATGGTCTAATATCAGTCCCGAATTAAGTAAAAACCTTGTTGCCAGCATGCCTCACCGTATTGCAGCAGTTATCAAAGCATAGGGTGACGTAACAAAATATTAATCAGTGAGGGACTTAACATTTTGACACTGGTCCTAACTTTGTGACACACTGTTCCAAGCTTTGATGCCGTATAACTTTTTGTTTTGACATGTGTTAATGCTAATTTGTTCTATGACAGTGCTTGTATACTACTATTGTAATCCTAACTCGAACTGCCTGTTAAACCTTGTATTTTGCAAAAACAAAAATAAAATGTTTAGCAAGGAGATGAAAGTGCAGGGTGGTCTTAACATTTTGCAACTGACTGTATTTCGTTGCTAGAATAGTTGTTGCAGCGGGAAATATTTGTGAAATGCCAGGCATTTTTAAAAGAGTGCGTCAGTCAATGATTCATCGCCTGGAAGCCTGTAATCAAGTTGCTGGCGGACACATTAATTTTTGAATAGCATTACTGTAAATAAATTTGTAATATTTGTATTTTTAATTAAACCCTTACAATTAAAAACTAAAAATATCATTAATAAGATTAAATTAAACAAGTATTCAGTATCATTAAGTCTGCAGAATAATACAATTACATTTTGGTGTAAAATCAACAATAACTCGAAAATGACTTGTTTTTTGACCAGTGTTTATTAGACCTTCCTATATAATTTTTTAATTTTACATAGCTATACAAAGTTTGACCATATAGTTGTGAAACACCCTGTATTTGTACGGATTATTTAAGGTAATTAAATAGAGTTCATTCACCTTACGCTCGCCTGACGATGATTTATTTCCCCGATTAGTGTGTCCAACAACCGCTGTAGCTGGTTCCACGTGGGTGAGTCTTGCGGACACGAGCCCAGTCGGCTCGGCCCACATGGCTGGTACAGATGAATCAGATTTCCGCAGGTAAAGATAATGAAATTTTGTGTGGCTGTATCAGCTTTACACAGCAAAAGGGTAAATCCAGCACTAGTGTTTTGGAATGTCAATGATCTTGAAGCTGGGTAAAGAGTCCTGCTTCCAGATTAAACCCAGCGTTTTCTGCTAGTTTGGAAATTCTGGTACCAGTCTACAAATTAGTTATTACATCTGAATTTATTATAATTTTCAACAATTAGGTAATTAATTAAGATCAGATTTTATTTTTAAGATGATTGATTCAGTATTATACAACTTGGTTTGCATTGGAGCCACCTTGTTCATATTTCCATTGACAACAGGAAAATAAATAGAGTATTCCATTAAATATAAAACTTAAAAAGTCTTCCTGACATAAATTTAAATGATAAATTAAAATATTTTACGATATTTCTAGTTTATTTTGGTCGTTTTGTTCTAGATCTTCTTCCTTATCATAGGAAATTTGGATATATGTGTATTTTAGTATAACAAGGCTTGTACTAATTCAGGATTCGTTGATACATACGGAAAATAAAGAGAAAACTTAACAAAATATTAACGCACTCGCACTATATACTTTCTGTATATTTTCTTATGCAAATTCCGAGGTATCAGTCACTAAAAAGTTGGTTATCCGGACTGCTACACAAAATCTTGATATCTTAAGCACGCTGTCACTTGCAGTGATATCTTAAGATGTGAGCTTACATTGTGCTAACATTTCGTTAAGTTTTATCTTTATTTTCCGAAAGTATTAACGAATCCTGAATTAGTATGAGCCTTGGTATACTAAAATACACATATATCGAAATTTGGTGCCAAACAATTCTTTAAATGTTGGCATCTATGCAATTAATTTAGCAGTTTCCTTTTTAAATTATTTATTTGAGAATTTCTTAAAGCTATTAATGTAATACGGTACTAAATAAACTTTGTATTATAAATCACTGTGAACTTACTGTCATTTCTACATTTGAATTATGTCTACATTGGAAGTGCTTGGAGGAGACCTCAATCCACAATGGATTGATCAGTGTTAAATATGATAACGATGTCATAGTGACACAGATGTAGACTGTGGGCAGATTTGGGTTTAAAACTTGCAACAAAATTCTGTAGCTGATGAATTGTTTATTTTTTTTTCCTGAATTTTTTAATATTCATGGAAATGTTAAATACAAGTGACTGATAATTTAAATATAATTGCAGTTTTCCAGTTTATTATAATTATTTTTTCCTAAAATACATGTACAATTTTTAATTTAATTAAATATTTGGAGTGATAAAAGAACATTTAAAAACATGGTACTGTATTTATCCAAAGTAATATTATAGTACATTTAAATATTTTTTTAAATATCACAACTTCAGGGATATTTTATCATATAAGGCACCCATACATAAATGCTGCTTTTACCACACCTCCTTCATTACATACATTTCTCAACATTGGCATCTATTGCTCATCAATGATATAGAAAAACATGCTTATTAACATTTTTAATGTAAATCTGTGACAAATTACAATTTTTCTATTTTCTAAGAGCAGAAGTTTGCTAAGAACAAAATGCTAATTGCCTCTCTCTACCGCCCCCGATGTGTGCTTTGTATTAACTTCTTATCAAAAATGAATATAAGCTGAAACAATTTTTTACTTTACAAAAAAAATAATGGTAATAAATTGTAAAAATGTGATTATATATGTGAACTATATTATATTGTCTACTTCCACAAATATTAAAATGAACTCTAAAGGTGGTATCACGGTTTCTCCTCCTCGTGGAAGGAACAAGGTCTCTTCACATAAGGTCCAAGGTCTCCTCGAAAATCTTCGATTCCGTTCAAGCTTCCATTTTCTTTCCCCTCCTTACACGAGGAGCCCTTCAATCTCTCCTCGAGAAAACTAGTTATTGGTTTGAGAGTATTTTTAACGGAAATGACGAAACTTTGGCGGGGGAGCGTCACGTTGCTAAGCAACCTATGC
This sequence comes from Rhysida immarginata, assembly GCA_023313115.1. Lineage (NCBI taxonomy): Eukaryota > Metazoa > Arthropoda > Chilopoda > Scolopendromorpha > Scolopendridae > Rhysida > Rhysida immarginata. The sequence continues at coordinate 533,665 of JAHWFO010033869.1, forward strand.
GCGCGGGATACTTAGAAATCACAACCAGATGCAAGATTTTGGTTAGCAACTCTTTTGTGAGATGTCCCTTTGTCAGACGAATGTTTTCTCCTGACTAATAACTACAACTGTAACTTTTCTTCCAATCGCCGGAAAAAAAGAAAATTTTTCACTGGTCGAACATAATTGTTGATGGATTATATAATAAACAACAAATTATATTAATAATTTATTATAATAAGATTATCACTAACAGGATATTTTATATTGTCTATAATAATATACAGAAATCTTTTAATAGATTGTGATACAACCACGATTTCAATTTTTTTATTAAAATTATCTCAAAAGCATCAAACGTAGGGATTGAATAATATTTGCGATCCAATAAGATTGAAAATAGAATTGATTATAAGAAAAAAAATTGTCTGAAATGCTATAACTTCGGTTTATGTGCCGAGCACAAAAGGTTTTCATGTGGCGTTTATATACTTGACAAAAAGAACTGGACAAAACGTAAATGCTTTCAACTGGAAAATTAACAAATGGAAAAATTTTATTGCAGATGCTTTGCTTTATTAGCCGCTTCTTCCAAAAAGACATTTAGTTTTGTCTTAAAATAATTTTTTATTATTTCATTGTACGAACATAATATCTTGTAACCTCCCGCCCATCATGCCAACCACTACGTCTTGCCGGGGAAACCTTATACGAGCCGGCCGGCCATCGCTTCCCTAACGCTGTTATCACTAGCTTGATAACGTTGCTTATCGTCGACTGTGGGAAATCAAGTAGGCCTATATCGTCATTTACGATTTGAAAGCAACCTTAAACATAAAATTTATGTATTTGAAAGAGAGTAACTTACTATTTACACAAAATAGTTTATTTACTGTTGCGAAGAAACGCAAGTGATGAGAAGCTGAAAGACATGGGGAACCCTGCGTTCCACTAATGCTGTCGCCGATTTCCCTGATAACTGATACAACAGTTTCTTTTGCCAACTGATACTTCTTCTTGAATTGTTCTTGGTCTAAAAGCTCCATAGATTAATGCGATCTCACAATCGTATTTCTCAGAGGAGATCTAAACAATGTCGACGACGGCATCGTCTTTCGAAGCGAGCAGTGAAGACTGTAAGAACAGTTTGGACCTTGAAACTGGATATTCGAGGAACAAACCTTCATTACCTCAACCTTAAACCCGAAGCATGGTACCACCCTAAAAGAAAATATACTGGGAGTGGGGGGAGGTGCAAAAGTAGGTTTTTACAGTTAACATGTATATAACAGTTACCGACCTCACCCCAATAGATTATTTATTTTGGAGTGTTATTAAAGATAAAGCTCTTTCAAGAAAACTATGTACTGTTGATGACGAGATCATTCACAAGAGAAGCATGCCAAAAAATTGATAACAATGAAAACCTGTGTGTCAGAGTGTGCTTGAATGTAGAAATTAGATTATAGGCATGTGTAAATGCTGAAAGCCAGCAATTTGAGCACTTAAGAGATTGTACTCAATTGCAATTTATATATCATCCTTATTTTTGAAGTTTGAAGACATTAAAGAAAGATTGAATGCTTGCCTACATTTTATAAGGAGACTCCACTAACTTTCTAATTTTAATAAAAAAAATTCTATGATTAACTTTCGTCCAATTAAGTTTCCATACAAAGATATAATAAATAAAATCTTGTAAACATTCCAAGAAGGAGCTTTAGCTGCAAGAGAGTGATCATCACGTGCGTGTGCCCATGGCAACAATGCTTAAAAGATAAACAGAAAGTAACAGTGTATTCTTTCTTGATGAATTGATTGTTATATGTCATGCCATTATCTTGGAATTCTTTACGGTCACTGGTTTAGCAAGTACATTTGACTTGAAGGGGTCCACTAAAAAGCCTGAAAGTTGATATAGCTGAGCTGAGATCTTGATGATCATATTGTTAAAAACAGAATTTGAAAAGGTTAATCCATTTTCAAGTTATTGTGCAAACAGCGGGCAATCAGATAAACGTACAGACCAAGCATGCGTTCTTGTTAAGTTGCTTTTTGCGAAAGCCCCTAATAAAGACATAGTAATACAAATGTTTAATTATTGTTGTTACCCCAATAAAATATAATACTGACAAATCGGTACTAACAAAAACAATATTTAAAGCTCTATAGGATCTTCTCGTCTATTAGTAATAAAGCTATTGCTTTTCCATAATAAAAGCTGTTTGCCTACATTTGCTCCCCTCTATTACAGGAGGGTGCTACAGGAATTGTACCCAATGCAAAATCATCAGATGTTCGAGACTTACACATGTGCCACTTGGATTGTTGGAATCCATTTTAACAGTTTAATTATTTATAATGTGCACATGTTAGTGATAAACATTATGAATTTTTTCCACTGCAAGTTTTTGAGAGCTCATTGAAACTTAATTGGACGAAAGTCATACTCATGAAAAAAAATTTTTATCAAAATTCGAGTCAATGTTCGTGGAGTCTCCTTAAAAGATATACCATATATCTTTTTACTCTGGCCAGATCTCAATTTATTGCTGGCCTCCAATTAATGCCTGGGGGTTCGTAGTCAATTCTGACAGTTAAACCGGTCTTAAAAACGCTAGTTATAAAGTAATTCCTCTACGTATCCCGTGATTCACCGTTCACTCCCATTAAAAGAAACCCACAGTTTGTCTGAAATCATTGATAGTAGCAGTGGTGAAACTGAAATGCCTCCTAAAATGAGTGCTTTTTTTTTAATATACAGTTTTGGAAATAAATCCCATGTATCAAGCGCTCCCAGTGCATTGTAAACAAAAATAAACAATATATTAAAAAAATAATTAAATAAAATTGAGTTTTATTTCATTTTTATTCATATTACTAGTTGTTAAACCTGCAGCTTCGCTTGCCCACACCATCTGTTGAGGGGAATTACAAAGCAAAAACTGGGAATTTCAAAAGGACTCAGGAAAGTGGTGTTTTCCCACGGTAAAAAGTAGCCTATGTCACTCTCGAGCCCTCTGACTATTTCCATATAGAAAACCACATCAATCCGTTGTTCCGTATCGACATGAAAGAAGGACAAACTTGTGACGAGTCCCCCCTCCCCCCCTTCCACGTTCACACGACAACCAGTGCTTGCACTAGTAACTGTGGGGGAGGTGCCTGTCAGAAGTTCGGGCTTGATTTGGACGGATACACGTTAATACGGACACAAAAATATTAACTAAAATACCATTTTATTAGTCATGCTAAAAATCGACAATACAGTATGCATTCAATGAACAGACCAGCAATTTAGACGCTGCGTTTCAGCAATATTAGCGGTAATAAGTTATATGGAGGGGCCCCTCAAACGTCAATAAACTATTCTAACACATCTGCATGCTCATACTACCGCTTAACTAGACCAATATGTTTCTATTACATACTATAAAGACTAAATGTATCACCACTATAAAGAGCTGGGGCAATCCTGTATTGGCGCACAGCTTACAGCCCAGTGCGCACTCTTTCGGCAAGGCGTTCGTCAGCACTGCTATCTAACTGTTTGCTGAGTGGATGACGAACCTTGTGAACCGCTAACTAACGTCCCACACGACCTCGTGTGACTCCTTTTGACTAACACCTGTAACAGGGGGTATCACTGTAACCCTCTGTGGCCGTGCTCATTCACCCAGTTCTTCAAACCAGACACTCCTGAGACTCTCATTCACTGGCAAAAGCACGGGAAGCTTGCTATATTGCCGGCATTTATTTATTAAGAGAACTCGGAAATGATCACACCCTGTTACACACACTATCAAACAGTGTTAAAGTCGAACGTCATTTCCTTCGTTCTTACCCTACCACACACTTTATAAGTGGAACAACCATACTCATTTTTCTTAACTTACTGCAATATAAAATGATAATACAGAAGGATTCTTTGGGTGACAGAATATATACACAACCGTTTTGTCCACACTCTCTCAAAACTTTACAGAGGGGTGACCCACACACGAATGTTTTGTCTAACTCGAATAATATCCAGGTGAGGCACGTCTGTGTTGAAGCACCAATCATTTAAAAAACATTAACGTTCCACTGTTCGTTAATTACTTCAAATTGCATCCACGTCAAAAAAGTATAAGCAAAGTCACTCACCAAAGCGTTGTCATCTAAATTTGTGCAGTAAACTGCTTGTCAGGGAGGTTTTACCTTGGTGGCGGCGGCCGGTTGTGAAGACGTTCAAAGCCTGCTTGGTTCCATTTGAATGTGCATGGTCGAATACAAGGAAAAATTAACTTTCTCAGGAACTTATTAAAACAAAACGACTAAATTTTAAAGGCAGGTAAAGAGATGCTCTTAGTAAGACACCAAATATAAAATTGGTTTGGTTCAGGGCTCGCAAACTCCACTACGTTGCTCCTTTGCCCTCCACTCTCGATGTTTATTTGTCCGCTATGGCCGAACATACTCCCATGTTCTTTTTGCTTCCTTCTCTGCCAAGAACACACATCTCTCTCATTTAAATTAACCTAAGCAACACAACAATAGTGATCACCTAAAATAAGACAGATTTTAAAAAAAAAAAAATACAACAATAGGCAAACAAGCATCCCTGCTATAACAAGGTTACTGCTTGTATAATAAAACGAAACTTGATAACGAACAAATAAAATTACTTCAAAAACTCAACCAGAAACCCAGTTACACAAGACGCTACACACCCATCCCCCCCCCCCCCCCCCCCCCCCCAAAAAAAAAACACCATGCGAACAGCAAGAAAAGAAAAACTATCCTCGCCAGGCCCTTGCGTCATTCATTGACATGGAATGTCACAAAACAAACAAATAAACACACTCTCACATTTATAATATTAGTATGGATTATTACTGCCGTATTTATGTGTGAAAATTTAAAAAGTAACTCATTTTTCATTTTTTAAATGCATAGCCTGGTTATTTAACAATTTAAAAGACCCAAGTCCGATTCTTCAAAAAGTTTCTTAATACAGTACAGTCAGTGATTTATTAAAAAAAAAAAAAAAAAAAAAAAAAGCGCCCGGGGGGGGGGGGGATATTTAATGTATTGTATTTTTTGTTTTTAAAATTATTTCAGTATATATGTATTCATCCAGACTATTTAGAAAAAAAATGAATGCAGTGACTGTTGAAACTCTTTAATGGTCGAAATTTTATTTAACTTTCACTTATTTCACTTCAGTGTTACAATTCAGTGTTACAAATTTACATAGCTTGGTTCCTTTATTGTTTTGTTAAGTTACTGTCAAGATAATTTTTTTTTGTTCTCGAGAATTCACTTTTGCAATAATATTTTGTGACGGGAGATTAAGTGGAAAAAAATGAATTAAACTACTACATAATGTATTTTTGTATCTTGTATAGACTATTTAAGGTACTGTTATATATCGGTATATTAAATGTTATTGCTGGTTTCATTTGAAGTTTGTCAGATCGAATTTCATTTATTTTAGAGATTCTCCCAGCCATCGCATGGAAATTTTCACATCAAAAACCGCAATTATTTTATAATGCACAGTGATGTTATTTTTAACTTTTTATTTTGGAGAATGTGCGCATTATATCCTGAAAATAATGCAATAAGGCAGATTTTGTTCATTCATTAATACGCACAACGAAGGGGACTTAAAAATAGATGCTTGTCTGAAACAGGCGACTGACTCTAATATTAGTTGGAAGGGACAAGTCAGTTCTGTAGAATAGTAGCACGTCAAACGGTGTGGCATAGAATAAAATCACTCATTATCCTTTCTTACGTCATTCTTTAATGAATGTTACACATTTAGGAAAGATAGTCCAGCCAGTGAATTATTAGGTAACTGCTCTAACCAAGCCCAAAAGACATGTAAATAGCATAATGCTTTCATGTCTGCAGTGGTGCGGTTGGTTAGTGCGTCAGCAGCATGGACTGAAGGTTCCTGGTTCCAATCCAGGCTGATCGGCCTCAGTGCTCAGTGGTTGCAGGATCGCCTCTGATTCCTGAGGACGTGGGTTCGACCCCAACCGAGGACGACAAGGATTTTTTCAGGGGGAAAATCCTGAGATCACACACTTCCCTTCCGAAGGAAGTGCGAAGTAAAGCTGTTGGTCCCGTGTAGTCGTTTGCCGGCTGCTTGTTAAAGAACCCTTGCGAGGCAAAATTTACGGCCCCTATAACACCGTCCTGAAATGACCATAGCAGTTGAAAAGGACATTAATACAAAACAAACCAAACCAATCCAGGCTGTGGAATTTTCTTTCCTATTTTTCATTAAGTATTTTTATATTAAATATTTTAAGTTTGAAATTGATTTATACAGAACCCTAATTTGTAAGTTTGTGTTAATTTTTCAAGATTGCTTAAAAAAATTATTTTATTTGCATTACCTTTCCTAAGATTAATTCTTATCAACCCTTGATAAAACAGTAAGTTATTTCTCTTTTCAAGCATGACACACGTGGAGAATCCGAATTTGATTTCTCACGCCGAGGTCGTGGCCGAGGTGGTGTGCGTGGATTCGTCAGGGGAAGTTCATTTCGAGGACGTGGTGTGTTTAGAGGACGTGGAAGAGGCGTTTTTTTAATGAACAGGGGTAAGATTAAAGCTATTTCTTACGGTCCAGTGGAAAAAGAGCATGCTGTGTTTTCTGTGTCTATGGAATGTGTTCCTGTCGTTAACCTGCAAGGCTTTTTTTTTATTTGCTGGCATCATTCGTTTTGTTAGTCTTTTTTTTTTTTATAGGTATATATAAATATTTTATATATAATGCATGCTTCTCACATTAAGTTTTATCATTATTGCAGAAATCATCCTATTATTCATTTAAAAAAACATTAGCCAGGAGCATATATTGTACTTGGTATAGTGCTATAGCTTATAAAGCAACTTCACTGTGTATATAATACATTTTTTTTAATAAGTAAAGTTAACATCGGCATGAAGTAAATGTCTTCTTAATAGACCTCTAGTTGGCTAACTGTTTATAATGGGCAGATATTTTGGTTTCAAATTAGTGAAATTAATGAATTTATGGCAGCTTTATTTAAATTTGTCCAGGTGGTAAAAGATCACCTCATCAGTGGGAACACGATATGTTTGAGAAGATGTCTCCCGATGTCAAAATGGTAAGAAAATAAAATTGAAAGCACAAATAATTACTTTTTTATGTGTTCAAGAATGACTGTTTACTACAATCATCTCCTGTCACTTCAGCAACAGCTTATGTCTTCTTAGCTGAATCTCATAATAATATGGCTTGTCTAACCAGGCAAACTTGTGGCACTCCTTGTAACTGGCCAGCTGTTAAACTGCTTTCCATACATATGGTCAAGAGGCAGTGACATTGGATCCTCTCAACCTTTTCCCCCCACAGATGTTCTGTTGGTTTTTAATCGGTTCAATTATTCACAGGTTGCGAGAGTAGTTCATGCAATAATTGTGAAGCCAGTTTTCATATTTCTAGTTTTCCTCTTCAGATGCATTGAAACATGACACAGGCATTAATTTAAAATATTTTATCACAAGATTTAAAATTGTCTGCTACTATGCATAATGAATTTACTCTTCTGATACCTTACTGATTATGGTAAAAGTGATATGCTATAAATAAAGCATATTAATATAATTCTGGGTGGTCTTTTTCATTGCTTGACACGGACTCAAATTCTCATTATCCTGTCTCCACAGACAAGTATCTAATGATTCACTGGATATTTTCTTTGTTGACTTATGATATTTTTTTTTTTTTTCCATGTTGTCAATCTAATAAGATTTATTATGCTTTTGAGATGCATATTGTCGCTGCATTTTAGGTTGAAATTTTATCAGAACATTTCATAGTTAGCATCCTTTTTTTTTTTTTAATTGATATTTGAAAAATAAGATTTGTCTATATTTCTGCAAAAATATTAAATTAACAGTTTCTTTCTGCTATGAATCTTAATAGTTAGAAAATCTTTCACTTGAGTCTTTCCATCCTTTTTCAATTTTGTGTTTACAATTTGCTGAAATTTTGTGATTTTTGTAAACAAATTCAAATACTGCCTTAAATTCAAAAAAGCATGCTAAAACATGTTACTCTCTGAATCGTTCTCTTCTGCATTCACTCTCTTGGTATATCATAGAAATAATTTCTAGTTTTTTTTTAATATCTTTAACCAAGTAACTGGTTTGTGCATTTTTATTTCACCATCAGTCTAAGCAAGATTTTGGACCATTCATTTGTACATAGGTTTTTCTTTATAAATATCCAAGACATACCTGTTACGTTGAAATTCTAAAAGTGCTGCATTACCGTCTTATTGTAGTTAAATCATGCTATGCCTTAACATTTGTTTCAGAAGAGACTTGTATTAAATATGCTGCTCAACAATGAAATTGTTCCATTCCAATTAGTGTAACAGGTGACAATGATAAATGTCCTACGAGGCTCTTTTGAGCATGTATTAGTACCGTAAGAAATTTAATTAAACTCGGACTTCATTTCTGTTGCAGCTGGTTTGCTAATTTTTATGAAATTTAATTAAGACACGTTTCTTTATATTTGTATATGCATTGAAAGTTACAAATAAGATGTAATAAGATGATGATGTTATACAATTGTCTTAAGACTAACAAGCCAACTGAAAATGATTTTATCAGAAAACATGGTTATTTAATACACATGCAAAAAACTACATCGGATGAAAAACCAAAACGAATGGCTTTATATTGCTTTCACAATGACGTTTTACTGGACAATTGTTTATAATTATTGTTATAACCTTATTATTAGATTTTAATTTCAAGCACTGTCTAGAATACAATGGTCCGAAAACTACATTGTTAATCCGCCTATCACAAGTTTTGAGGATGGAAGCAGACATCAACGATTAATGAAGAGTCTGATGGCATTTCAGCTGATGAACACATCAATGATAAACGAGCTTATAAGATAAAGATATTACATGATAAAATGGAAGGAAAAATTCCATGATCTGGAATTGGGGACCAAGAGTATCCAACTCGTTGCTTCTACCAACTGGGCCAACTCTGATATGGGAGTGTCCTAAAGACTACAAGGTAGTCAACATGAGGCCCAATGATAGGGCCCGTCACTTGGAGACTGCCCTGCTGTCCTTTGTCTGAGTTGGTGGCCCAGTTGGTGAAGGTGATGAGCTGGATACTCGTGATCCCTGATTCGAGTCCAGGTTGCAAAATTTTTCCTTCCATTTTATCATATATCATCTTTTTGTAATGTTTGGAGCATTAACCCCAGTTCTAATTTCTTAAAGATAGAAGCTTTGCACTACTTTTTTTTTTTTTATTGGAGAAGTGGCTAACAACCGGTTTTCTGTTTTATACCTTTATTATATGTTCAGCGTATGCAGACTTTTCTGGTCTGAGGTTTCTGACATAGTCGAAATGTTCTTCTACTCTATTCTTCTGAGTAAAAGAACATTTCGCTGGACCCCTGGATCTATCTCGATGGGAAAGTCTGCTAGCCCATGCTAAATAACGGTTTTCCTGTTTTTTTGTTATTTTCTGTTTACTTCCTTTCTTTGTAACTTTGTATAATTCTGCTTCTCCCGTTTTACTGTATAGCTCTTGCCACGGTCCGCTATTTTGGACCAACCACTCTTTAGTGGTCTTTTCTTTATTTTTCTCCTCATTGGCTACTTATATTATATAAACCCTGTTCTTTGCTTGTTACTTTGATTCATACTGAGGATGGCTACCTGGTAGCAGAAATGTATGCATCTATGACTATTAAAACTCTTTTGTGGAAAAGTGGCATCCTTTCTTCATCTATACACAAGTATCCACAGATCATGAGGTCAGTTCTTCTTTATATATTTTATATATATCTTAGTTTCTTCGATAGGTTTGGTAAGATGTCCTGTTTCGAGAAGGTGGTTCGCATTCAAAATTTAGAAAGTATTGAAATTTACAAGGCCTTCTCCTCCACACTAAGTTTATTACATGTACTAAACACCCAGACAAACTTTGATATTTTCCAAGTTTTAGCATTCATTTCTGATTTTTCATAATTGAAAAAAAATTGCCCGTTAATTGTATTTCTCCCATATAATTGTTGTACAATCAATTGTTTCCTAATCAGCCATTGTTGTATATCAAAATTCATTAAAAATAACATCTTTATTGTAAATAATACCTTATTTCAAATTTAAAAAAGCAGCTTCTATCATCATCATAATCATCATCACAACTTGAAGAAGCTGGTTATAAAAGGTTGTTAGCCATTTCTCCAATAAAAAAAATGTATTGTAAAGCCTCTATCTTCTTCATTAATAGACACAATACAAGGACTTTTCACAACTATAGTGATACTTCAGATCTAATTTTTTACTTTCTTAAAAGCTCATAAGGTGCTATATAGGATGGTTGTAAAGTCCTTTCCTCTCGAATTACTTGTTAACTATCGTAGAATTTAAAAATCTGCTAATTTCAATAAATATGAAGTTCTGGGGGGCCATCTCTGGGTGACCTTCCATTGGCCTGATTATGCAAATAAGAACATCCATAAAATTTATCTCATAAATTGTGATAGATAGGAGGCAATTTCCCCATTATGTACACAATAATTTAAAAATAAATTTAAAAAAAAAAAAAAAGCTCATCATAATCACATTAATAGTTCACTTGAAAATAAAACTGAAACATTGCTGCTTAAATATAAGATAATAACTGAAGAAACATCTCCAAGATTTCGAAAGACAAATTGAAAAGGGATGAAAAAATTCCGTGACCCGGATTCGAACCGGGGACCATGCCTACCGCTGGCACTGCTCTTACAAACTGAGCTACTTGTTAGGAACTCTGTCCAACATTGTGCTCAACTGTACTTTGAGATTGGTGGAAAACATTTTGAGCACATCCTTAATTAGTTTTTGCTTGCTGAGTAGCTTCTGTGTTTTCAATTTTATTACTTATGGAAAATAAATGTCAGCCCTTTGCCGTTATCAAACCTTTGACGTTAAATGGATATCGTCGTTGTCAAACCAATATCTGCCATGTGCAAAAAGTAATACTGTCACATAGCATTTTTTATTTGACAATATTCTAGCTGCTGCACGTAACATATTTTATATAGTGGTTATAAGCACATTGCAGTTCTTTTATATGCTAGTTTGCTTACTGAACTCGTTGTAAGGGTCAAAATATTGAAATCTCAAAAAAGTGTACAAAAGAGCAGATATTGGTTTGACAACGACGATATGTTTGTTTCTTTTTGAGTGATCTGTTCATCGGATTATGATGTGATTTTCTTTATTGTGTTAATAATTGAATGCTGAACATGTTTTAATTGAAATTGGTCCCCATCTGTTACATATTATGAGATAAATTTTGTATATGTCCTAATTAGCATAATCAGGAGGGTTGGAGTGCGAATCATTCTTTCGAGTTCTTAACATGGAGTCTTTTCAGGGATATCGTCACTCCCCTGATCTGTTTATTGTGGGGTTATCTTCTGAGATAAGTTCACAAGGCTGTAATTTTATTACTGGAATAGATTAAAAGTTTTGGAGTCTTATCATCTGGTGTTATTTATTGAATAAAAAAAAGAAAATATATTTTGAACAGATTGAATCTTTTAAAAAGTAAAAAGGAAAAGATGAAGGTAAGTAATAAAGTAAATCTTCCAGAAACTTGTGGACAAAACGATATGCTAACAAAGACAAAGGAAACCACTGTTCCACGAAAAAAAAAAAAAAAAAAACAACCAGGGGAATTTTTTTTTTTTTTTTTATTGTTTTTTTTTTCTTTTTCGTGGAACAGTAGTGGTTTCCTTTGTCTTTGTTAGCATATGAAGGTAAGTATATCCAAAGAATTTATAATTTCTTTATCGCTTTATTGCAATATAAATTTTTCAAAACTGTTTTTACTTTTCTTGATGTGACTTTCATTATCATCATTAAAATGTTTAAAGTGTGCGATGATACATGTCTGAATAAAAGCTATTTAAGCATTGCTTTGCCAAACTTTAGGATTGTGTTCTACTGCTGATTCTGATGAAAATATGCCCTATACTTTTGATTAAAGCATGCAGTTCATAGAGAAAGTATGTATTATGTAATTTATCTGTATACTGGCATCATGTAAATAAAGTACCAGTATTCAGATATTGGAACCTTGGAACAATCATGATTATTTGCTTTAGCCTTTTGTCCCCACCGTTTCTTCTGTCCAAATGCAAGGCTGCTGGCTATCCTTTTATTAGATGACGACAATGATCTGCATCATAAAAAAGGAAGCATTTTTGATCTTTAAAGTAACTTTTTCTTCTGAACCGACAGTATTCATTTGAAACTCATGAAGCAGAATATTGATTATAAGCTTGCGTGTTTAATGTTCTCCGCTTTCCCATCTACTTGGTTTAATGCATATATGTGAATAAATACTAAATAAAATTTCCTCCTAAAGAAATCCCAAATTATTAAAAAAAGTAAATAAATAGTGAAGAAGTATGCTTCCATTAATCCAATACAGTTGTCCTCCATAAGTTACCTATGCCTGTTCTTAGACTTGGGGAATTTCAAAATGGTCGATGCTTCCCTCCCTACTTTTCAAATTCCCTTGTCCCTTTCAAAAAAAATTCCCTTTTAAATTGTCATACAATAGACTGCAGAATATAATTTTTTTGATTATACTTGTAGAAAATGGAAATTAGCAATTCTGCTAAAATTAGATCTAAAATCAAATTCCAAATTATTTTCATTTCTTCTAACTTAATTTTTTATTGAATATCAGTTAGCAAAGCATAAGTCTTTCATCATAAATTTATGCTCTCTATAAATGTTACTCCCGAATAATTTTTGTCTCTTCTCTATTCCTCTTTTACCTTTTCGGTGCCGAGGATATTAAATAACCATTGGATCTATTTGAAATTTCACCTAATGAAGCCTTGTTTGGTCTTTCAAGCTTATCAGTAAAAGGACAAACACAAACAACCGTTACCTCATGAGAGCAAGAACTGTGCTTTATCACTCTGGCTATCAAGCTAGCAATAATTTTTATAATCGTTCAGTAAGGGGTCCATAGTGCTGTTTCTATCAATAAAATTGGTAGAGACTTTACAACACAACAAAGGGAGAACAGAGTTTCCTACTAGTTTCGCCATTTATTCCCGGCTTTATCAAGGATACACACAAGA
>JAHWFO010033869.1:547202-571922 GCA_023313115.1 Rhysida immarginata
TCTTGTGTGTATCCTTGATAAAGCCGGGAATAAATGGCGAAACTAGTCGGAAACTCTGTTCTCCCTTTGTTGTGTTGTAAAGTCTCTACCAATTTTATTTTTAATAATTTTTATTCCATTTTGTATTAAGCTTAAAATTTGTATTTGTGTTCTTCTTCATCCAAAACTGTTTGCCACAGAAAATTTTATCAGATGGGTAGAAGTAAAAAAAAAAAAAAAAAAAACTAGCAAAAATTTAAAAAAAAAACAAATTCATCGTTATATTTTTTGATTTATTAATCATGTGGTCACTGAAGCCAGCAGGATATCTCACCCCTTCAAAAGGGCCATGAGAAAACCTGGCAAAAATTATATTTTATTAAACATTATTATTGTATTTGAAGCAATACGTTGAAATAAAAATGATTGTATAAAAAAGAAATTATTCTACACTTCAACCATAAAATTTTAAAATTAAATATCCAATATAAGGACAAGTGTAATACTTCGTGACATTCCATGTCAGTGTGGTGTTATTTCATGGGGTGTCACATGGGCTCGGCGGGAACCCTTTGTATTTATTCTTATGCTGTTTAATCCTTGTACAGTATGTTTATGTGTAAGTTTAAGTGAATTTCGTTGTTAAATTTTATAGTTGTTGTTGTTGTTTTTTATTAAAGTGAGGTTTGGTTAAAGGCTGAGTAAATAAATTGTGGATCTAGTGTTTTAATTATTGTTGTGCTTCCTAACTATACCTTGTCTCAGCTTCAATTGAGAGTGACGTCACGAGTGAAGCGGTTACAGTTCGCTCACATGAAGAAATAGTTGGAATAATTTTCTGTATAAAAAGTTCAAAATTCTTTCTGGAATCATATTTCATATTTTTCTCCTCCATATAATAATAAATCGGCGGATAGAAAAGCCATTTGACGAAATTTAAAAAAAAAATTAAGATGAAGTCAGTCTGTAGTCGAGATTATTTGATTGTAAAATGGCGGCGTCTCTTGTTCCTGCGTGAAAGAGATGTGTCAGAAATGAAAGATGATCGAGTTTTCACGAATCTGATTAAAATACTTTAAATATTAATTTTAAAAAATTATATCTGATAGACACCATTCGACTATTCTACTTTCGAGAAGCCACGCGATTAAAGGATGGTGTAACGTAGCATACATAGCCTTAGAATAACTTATTCTTTTAATGGCAGAAGGATACTGCGTCTAGTAAGGGACCTCATTCCATGACGTCACTCTCAACTGAAGCTGAGACAGGGTATAGTTATAATTTATTTATTTGCATAGTGTGCATTCGTGATGGTATTTAAGTTCTGGAAAGTGGAAATCGTTTTCCATTAGTGTTTTGTGTGAATAATTTATTTTTAATATTTATTTTTATTTATTTAAAAAGACGTTAATGTTTTGGCAACTGTTGTTGCTCACCACTAATGAAGGCAACATGGGGCCGTCATTGTTGGGGTTTGGCATTGTTTTTTTTTTTTAGATGAAATTCCTGGAAGTTCTTTGCCAAGCTCCAACGTTGTATTGTTGTAGATCACGCTAGTTTTCGGGGAAATGTTTTCTCCGAAAAGAGAATTTAAAATAATTTTTTTTTTGGTCTTGATCGTGGCTGACGTAGTAGGAGTTGAGTAGCGAAGGAGAGAAGACATGTTGGTTGTGCATTCTAGCAATCGTATAATGTTCGATTTTGCTTTATGAACGCATGGGGAAGATAATTCTGCCATTTCTCCATGTGATTGATATTTATTGTACAATTAATAATTGTACCATCAATTAATTTTGTACTGAAGAGTGGAATAATTAAAGTTTATTGTGCAATAAATTGTTATATATGAACCCATGGAAGGCAGACCAAGAGAACAGAAGAGCATCAACGACTGATCATGCGGGACAATTAGATGTCATCATATGATGAGTTCGTTCCATGCTATCCATTTGTGTCCAATTGATGTCAATAATTAAAGAGACAGGCCCCAGCTACTAGAACCCCTTGTTGTGTACATGTTTATGAGAACAGGAACAGTTTAAGGCAGCGGTGATTCGAACCCTTGGCAGTCCGTCACGTGCTTTTCGCCCACACCGAGTTTATACATAGTGTTTGTGTTTTAACAAAACTGTTATATGAACTGATAAACTTTGACCTGTTGTGTAGTTGATATTTTTGAGATATGATTTCAGATAAATTTATGCAGCTAGTTGGCTGGAAATTGCAAATGGGTTATGTGTCACCTTGCGCTCCGTTAGGAGTAAATAGGCTGTAGGTTCAACTCTCAGCAACGTGAGCACATTGTTTACCAGTGTCAGTATTGTAGCTGTTGCTGCGTACATTTCTATTTGCTTGTAAGCATAGCCTATTGACCAGAAGAGTACGGTGTTTAGCTCATTATTCAGTTCCAGCAAAGGAGGTGCCCCATTGAGAAAAGGGTCACGTGATGCGTTCAAGCATTGACACCTTCTGTTTGTGGATTGAGTCAGGGTGCTGTGCAGTGAAGCGCAAGCCGGTGTTAGTGGATGCCATGTCCCAAGCAGTTGTGTATTAAGCACTGATTAATATTCCAGTAGTTGGCACATAAACGATGTATTTAATGACTTTAGATGTTATGTCACTTATTTTGATTTTACTGATACCTGGAAATTTATGAACATTAATAGTAATTTTAAAGCGTAATTCTAAAACTGTGAACTTTAGTCTTGAGTTGCCTCATTTGTTTATACTGTTAAAAGGGGAAATCGTAATAAGTTGAGATTTTATGGTATATTTTGGGTAATGAATTATTGAATGTATATTTTATAAACTTTGATAGGAAGCAAATGAATGTGTTGAATTTAATTAGAGTAATCATTGAAATCACACACCCTCTCAATTAATCAGTCCTGAACCCTTGACTCATGAATAGGGTTTTTCTCAAAACTTGTTTGGTTATTGAGAACCATTTCTTTATCTTTTTTTATGTATTTCCTGAATGATAAGAGCCTCATTAGTAAGGATTTTCTTTGGGCCCTTGATGAATTTTCATCACTGTCGTAATTTCATCCATGGGTCCAAAGCGATGTTTATTTAAGGTGGTCTGCGAATGCAGATTTTCAGTCACCGTTTATCCATGATCTCTTGTGTTCTCCAAACTGTTCTCTGAATGATCTCTTGGTCGATCCCAAATATTTGCTACATGTGGGACATGTAAATTTGTAAGCTCCACATGCCGAAAACATATTCTCATTGTTCAGTTTTTTCCTCTGGTTCACTACTTGCTTGCATCTGTTAGCTTTCCTGAACGCTATCTTTAAGCCATAAGCAAATATGCAAAAAGAGACCCGAATTCTCTTTGGTCCCTGTAGAGAATCCAGCACAGCACGGATGTTCTACGGCATAACAGCATCGGCTGGCCGTCCACACAAAACTGTAAATCCACCCATTTGGGTGCTTTACGGTGAAAATCATGAAAGTTTGGCAAAAAGTGTGCACGAAACTGTAAATCCACCCATTCTTTGTTTTAAACATATCCAATAGTTCTTGTTATCCCTTCCACCTAACCAATGGGAGATATTCTTAGCATTTTGACAAGTTTCAAGCTAAGTATATTATGGAGTAAATAATTACAATAAAAAAATTCTTTAAGCATAATTGTACAACAATAATGTAGTACGTTTGTTTTAAATCTGGGTTATCATGGAAATTACAGTAACGTTTATATGTATCTCTGGGATGAAACAGTTATACCTATACTCTGCAATAAAATAAAAAACTTGGCGTGGTGCCAGAATGTGCTATTAGCCAATCAAAAGCCTAGCTGAGTGTAAACACTTGGATTCTGAATGAAATGAAACTAGGATTTCATTTCAGCTGAACCTCTAGTGAATGTAGTTTGTAAAAGGTTAAAGAATAGTAATGGAGAAAAGAAAATTTGGTTTAAAATATGTTCAATATATTTTTTGAGAACTGAACTGTATAAAATGTTCTATAAAATATCAGTGAACGAAGAATATAAAATTTAAAACTCTAGATTTCTACCCCATCAGGGGAGACCAAGAAACTTTAATAATTTTGAATTTACACCACTGTACAAATATATTAGACCCAAACACAGTTAGGATGAACTTTATATACCATTAGCACACCATGATTATTTTAAACCCCTCCTCATATGAAAAGTGTAAATTAATAAATTATTATAAATTACAATATACACTGTCTGGCCATTCGTCACTGGACACCTCCAAAAGCGCATGGTATCGTCTGTACATGTCATGCAACCTATAAAAGATGTTGATGGGTCAGGATACACTCATAGCAGCTACTGCTGTCAATATGAACAGATGACACAAACTTTGTGGGGATGATCATTGGAGCCCACAGGTTTGGGCATTCGATCCGTGAGATTTTCAGCAAATTTCAGATATTCCATTTCACAGTGAGTGATGTTATTTTGAAGTGGAAGCAAGAGGGGAGTATAACATGCCAACGCAGACCCAGTAACCCCAAAAAATTGACAGGTCACGACTGTTGATGGTTGAAACATGATGTCGTCCAGCCGGAAGGCTTCTTTAACAATGTTGGTACAGGACTTTCGATTGACATCGTCTAGAGACGTAAGTGATCGTACTGTCTGCAGCAATTGGTCTTCATGGATGAGCAGCAATTCACAAGCCAAATATCACAGCTCTTAATACAGCCATCGGTTACAGTGAGCAAGGAATGTCATACTGAACTCCAGAGCAATGGAAAACCATCCTATGGAGTGAATAATCCCACTAGCAGTCGTGGCAGTCCGAAGGACGTGTGTGAGTTTGGCAAATGCCCGGCAAACAATATTTACAGGACTGTGCCATACCTACATTGAAATTTGGAGGAGGTGGTATCATGGTCTGGTCCTGTTTTTTGTGGTATGGTCTTGGTCTTGTTTTAGTTTGCAGAACCATGAATGCCAAAGCATACCAAACAGTTCTGGACAATTCTGCATTATTGGCATTGTGGGAACATTTTGGTAATGGCCCACATACCCGTTTCTGCACAACAGTGCTCTGTCATAGGGCGGGCATTATTAATACCTGGTTTGACAAAATGGGTGTGGGGAAACTTGAGTGGCCAGCCCAAAGTCCAGACCTCAACCAGTGTTGGGCAAAATAAAATAAAAATAGTATCTAGATTAAGATAAAGATGAGAATTAAATATTTATCTAGATAATATAATTTAATATAATCTAGATAAAGATAGCAGATAAAAACAAATTATCTAACAAATTAAGATAAAATTTAGCCTTTATTTAGCCAACTTTTCAAACTGTCGATATATCATGATAAAATATCGGAGTTTTTGCAATAATAGGCTGTTTGGACCACGCTCTTTTCCGATATGTTAGCTGCTCATTACATTTATATCGTGGAAATCTAATGTTAATGTCGCACATGAAAAAAGGTCGTTGCAAAGCGAGGCTACTTAGTACGTTTACGCTTAGGATTGTGGGTAAACTAAATGTCGTTGCCTTGCTTTCGAGTTTAGATCTACTCCACCAAAGAACTCAGAAATCACAATGTTGGTTTCGTGCCTGATGAAACGAAATCTTTTTTTTTGTCCTCGCTCACGGTTAATTATTTATTATACATATATAACTTCTTAATTTGTTTTAACGCTTCAAGAAGTGACTTGGAGCTGGAGAAGTGAGCTTTAAAACAGCGAAAACACAATGGCTGCTGACGGGAGCAGCAGGGTAGCAGAAGACTAGATTAACTCTGATTGGCTCCGTTATTTCTGTATTGATCGTAAGTTTGATAGACTTACACCTCTCGTTAAGTGTCTATTGATATCGGACAGCCTAACGTAACAGAAAACAGTATGGCGCAAACAGCCTATTATCAGCTGTCCAAGTGATATGATAGCGAAATGCGATATTTTAGAAAATATCACCCATCGCTACTAGGTACCTTCAAGAGGTATTTTCTGAGATGTAGTCGACTCCGCTTATAAGAGCCCAGTCGGGGAAATTGAAAAAAGGCTCTTATAAGCCTAAGTATTAGGCCTATACGTGCTGATGAAATTACTATATTGACATGAAATATAACCGTATAATTAATGAACCATCATTAAAGGTTACAAGAAATGTTGTGTTTCTAATAATATGGATGGCAGTGAAGATTACGTTTTGTGGGAGGAAGAGGAGGAAAATTCTTCGAGTGATGAAGACAATGACAATGAATAACAAAATTATATTTAATTTTTATTTAAGTTTTCTTTTTAATTTATGGTATTTAATTTTGTAAATCTGTTTTGTAATGTACATTGTTTGTATCATTTGATTACATTTACTCACAGTGGTGTTGCCATGTCAGTTCATTGAAAAGGAAAATAAATCATATGGATTTTAATAATCTTAATTACATGTATATTGGGGGAGGGGACCTAAAGATCTGTTTACATTTGAAAATTTCTTTTTCCTAAAAAATTGTCCAAATAAGAAGGGGGGGGGGCGGGCCTGAATTCGACTTTTGCATCTACTTGGGTAAATATGGTAATTTGAATTTAATATTTACTTTTTGAAAATAATTTTTTTTCTCTCAATACCATACATATACATACCGTACATACCATACATACCGTACAGGGTGAGTCAAAAAGATCCCCATACAATTACAACAAATCTATTGTAGGCACCTTATAGGAAGTTAGGTAGGGGCTAAAGCAGGGTTGTATCAAATTGACCTGTTATAACTGTTATAGGTAGAGAAAAATTTTCAATTGTACAGTTGTAGTGCTCAAACACTGATTTTAACAAAAATAAAAATGAAATTTCAGTGCTCACGATGTTGTGTGGACTATGGAATGGCATCTTGGTGGGACCTGTTTTCTACAAGTTTCCTTACAGAAGTAAGATACACAGAAATGATTTTAGAATCCCATTGCAGCCTGAATCTACACAAACAGCATGGCGTCTTAAGCCACCAGTGAGAAAAAAAATTCCAGGCTGCGAAAAGTGCTCATAAGGTACAACAGTGTTTGTGAGATAGGCATATTATCCAGTGTTATTCCCTTCTCAAGGGGAAGACATAACAATGCTGAAGCGTACAGTGTGATATGAAAAACTACTGTCAGAAGGTGGCTTTGCAAAATTTCGCCAAATGAATATTTTGACGTGGGAATATAGAAACTGGCTGTAAGTTGGGACTGCTGCATAAACTAATGCAATGATTCTGTTAAAAAAGAGGCAATAAAAAGTTTCCAAAATACAATTTGGTTCTCTCTGAATGTTTGAAATTAATTTATGTAACACAAATTCCCGTTACTTTCTGATTCTCCCTCGTATTTTTGTATTTTGTAATTTTTATGATGATATCCTTACGTTGTTTTGCTTTATAAAATCCACTATTCAGAATTATGTCACTACCTTATGGCATCACCTGACTGGTGGATTCTATTTTCTTTGCTTTATTTAAAGGCTGTGCCTGTCCTCCCCCCCCCCCCCCCCCAAATTTTTTTATTATGAAGATGTAAATATTGAAAATACATAGATTCCAGTAAAATGGTAATATTACTATGACCAAACCTGGTTTGTCTCCTTTTTGTTTTGTTTCACAGCCATATAGTACCATGATGATATTAAGGGAGAAACTAGTAACCATTCATTGTTTCTCTTTTTGTTGTTCTTCCTCCCCCCACCCCTTTTTTTTTTTTTTTAATTATTTTTATTATAAAAATTTACGGTAAATAATAATTATTAAATAAAAATAAAAAATAAATAATTGACAAAATAATTAATAAATAATAAATAAAAATAAAATAAGCTGACGTTTTGGATAGAGACTATTCTTTATTAAAGCAAAAAGGATAATTCTCTAAAGGTCATTAGAATATTAGAGAATTATCCTAAAATTATGAAAAGAGTACTAAAGGACAACTTTATATATAGTTGGCATAGGGAACAGTAAGATGGTAATGGCTGAAAAAACTAAGAGTACCAATGGGAGGACAGGAGATGAATTTGAAGACATGTTGGGATAGGACAGGAAGGAGGACAAATAGGAGGTAATAAGAGGGCAGCGAGAAAAATGCAATAGGATAACACATACAAAATTAAAATTATAAAAAAAGTTTAGGAATGATAGGGTGTCTAGCAAAACGATTTCGTAAAATTCCCTGAATTTTCCTTGATTTTTCCTGATCATAAAAGCCAAAAAAAGGGGGCTATCCTGATAGAATATTATTGACATTGTTCAAATTTTACGATTCCCTGACTGTTCCCGGTTACAAAATTTTTTGACAATTCACGGTCGCTAGTCACCCTGTAAAATAGTACCGCATAAAAAAGGTCACTAAAATAAAAGAGTACAGAAAGTCTACGAAAAAAGAGAGTACAGGGACGGACACAAAATGAACATAGAAGTAGAAAAATATGAAAGAACATTAAAAAAGAAGAAATAACTGAGAAAAGATAAAGAAAATGAAAAGGGCCCAAAGAGCCTTTTTTATGCAGTATACTATTTTACAGGGTGACTAGTGACTGGGGATTGTCAAAAAGTTTGTAACCGGGAACAGACGGAATCATAAAATTTGAACAATGTCAATGATATTCTATCAGGATAGCCCCCTTTTTTGGCTTTTATGATCAGGAAAATTCAGGGAATTTTACAAAATCGTTTTGCTAGACACCCTATCGTTGCTAAACTTTTTTTATAATTTTAATTTTGTATGTGTTATCCTATTGCATTTTTCTCGCCGCCCTCTTATTATCTCCTATTTGTCCTCCTTCCTGTCCTATCCCAACATGTCTTCAAATTTATCTCCTGTCCTCCCATTGGTACTCTTCTAGTTTTTCAGCCAATACCGTCTTACTGTTCCCTATGCCAACTATATATAAAGCCGTCCTTTAATACTCTTTTCATAACTTCAGGATAATTCTCTAATATTCTAACTGCCTTTAGAGAATTATCCTTTTTACTTTGATAAAGGATAGTCTCTATCCGGAACGTCAGCTTTTTATTTTATTTTTATTTTATTTATTATTTATTAATTATTTTGTCAATTATTATTTATTTTTTATTTTTATTTAATAACTATTATTTATTGTATTCCAGGGTTTTTGTGTCTCGTCCTTTTTTCATATAAAAATCCGTTCAAAGATTTAAGGTCTAACTTATTAAATGAGATGTCAAATATGTCTGAGGTTTTTTTTTATGTTGTAGTTTTTGATTTGATTATAATATGATTAATTGAATTCTGCTATTTGCAAGTTAATAAATGATAATTATAAAGTTATATATCAAAAAAAAATTGTTAGCAGTTTTTGGATTACAACAAAAATTAAACAATTATCCCTGCTATAATCTTGTGATTGCTTTCTATTGATGTTGCTTTGTTTTTCATAGTGGAATGTGTTCATAATGTTTCTATTACAGGGTAGTATTCTCTTCATTAATCTTAAAAACAAATTTGTATCAAGTATATATAATTCTTTCTCTTAAAATGCCTTTTACCAGGTAACATTTTGTAAACCTAAATCATTTTTATAAACCTATACTACATCACAAACTGCAAGAATTTTTTTGGTTACCTTATAAAATAGCAACTCTTGATTTGTCAGATTATTTAATGACAAGTTTATTTTATTTTTTACATTTTTCTATTGGTTTATTCTTTTATTACTCTCAGTGTATTTTCTACATATTATTAGATACATTTTATAATTAGTCTTGAATTATAATTTTCCTCTTTCCTACTCATTGTCTCTTTTGATCGCCACCCTGCCATTTTGAAAAAAATTTTAAGGATACCGGTAATCTTGCAGTTTTACAAACTGTTTTGTATTTGTAAAACGGTAATGGGTGAAAATTAAGATGCATAGAAAACAAAGAGAAAACATTAACCGCTTTCCTCAGGTGACGTAATAAAATTCAGACAAAAGAATAAAACTTATTTTGCTTGATGCCATAAATTATGCTTTGATGCGATAAATTACGATCTCCTCTCCAACTTAGTTTGGATCAGCATTATATGTGCTGCAAATTTAAATGTCAGACTTCAATCATTTACGTACATAAATTTTGTTCTCAAAGTTTGCCTGTTAAAAACACTTGCACTGTTTCACGTCCATTAACGCAAGATTTTATATGAAAAGATAATTGAAGACTATTGTTGCAAGCAAGAGAAACCTATCTAATAACTGATCCATATTCTCAATTCAGCTGTGAAAAGTTTTCAATTGCATCTGAAATTGGCTATTTTGAAATTAAAATTGAACCTGAGAAAATTATTGAAGGAAAATAATTTTGTATACAAATTGTATATACGTGTTTTTTGAATATAACTTTTATACTGATTCCACAAACCTGGTTAGTTGAAACACAGCCAATGACCTAACATTTATTTATCCTTTGTTAGAGCATATGATGAAAATTTGCTTCTGTTGTGTGATTCTGCAAAGTAGACTTTGATTTTGTTTATATAGCTTTTATAGTTGATGCTACAGAAGTATCAGCTATTTCAGTGTTATTGTTGTCTTTGTCTCTTTTTTTGTGTTTTAATATATTCTCCAGATAATTTCCCTGCATCATGAAATACAAGAAAGACATACATGTAATTTTCTGTTCATTATACTGCTTTGTTGTAATATTTCCTGTAATGGAATAATTATTATAAAAGTGTGCATTTAATTACACTAGTCAACACACATTTTGTGATTAAGACCACACAAAGTATTCTTAGTAGTAATTTGTAGGTAGAATCCTAATCTGCTTTTAGATTTTTTCTATCACGTCAAGTTTCCAAGTTATGCACATCGAGACTTCTATGTTAAAGTAATGGGAGTGAAGAGAAGCGGCTACAATGTTAAAGTATCCATATTTTGGGCCGCAAGGAAATTTACCAGGCCCCAAACACTGAATGATTTAAAAATGTTTCATTGTAAAACAAGAAAGCTGTGCGTGCTTGAGAAATTTAAAAATTATATTTGTAATCAGCAGAAAAAATACTACCAAACATCACTCGCTTTCATTTTGTCACAAGAAAAATCTTGTTGGCCAGTGCTATCAACATTTTTAACATTGTATGTTTTTCACATTTTGGAAATGGAGACTTTCTTCATTTTTGCCAAGAATTAATGAAAAACTAATAGCAAAGTTTAATTATTTTTTTTTTTTTTTTTTTTAATTATGTTTGCATTAAAACATCAAAGCAATATCCGAAAACGGGCAGATAAGAATGTATTATTATTACTACTACTATTATTATTATTGTCATTGTTTGGGGAAGCCAAACTCGAATCAAGTCCAGAAGCCAATCCCAGAGGCGGACCCAAAAGAGGGTCAAAGCCCAAGGGACTCAAATGCGAGGGAGGGAAAGTCATGCACTCGTGGCAGTATTGATGTTTGGGTGTAGGAATTTCCTTACTATGTGACAGGTGTTTAGAATTGTGGCTTTCTGTAAGGTTTTGTATAAGTGTGGGTTTAAATTTAGTGTTGACAGGCTTTTGTGTAGCAAGTGTGGAATAACCCCAGTGGCAGAAACAACGATAGGGACAATGTGTACTCTGTTAACTCCCCAATGGCGTTTTATTTCATGTGCAAGATCCGTATATTTAGTGATTTTGTCAGTGTATGTCTTTTGTAAATTGTGTGTGTTGGGGATGGAGATATCAATTATGTAAGTCATTTTGTTTTGCTTATCTACTAGTGTAATGTCTGGTCTGATATGAGGGATAGTTTTGTCAGTGATTATAGCTCTGTCAAAATATAGTTTATGTCTGATGTTCTCTAAGACAGTGTCAGGGATATATTTATAGTAAGGAGTGTGAATGTCCCTTAGCTTGTGTATCTTAGCTAGATGTTGATGTATGATGTTGACTACCTGGTTATGTCTGTGTAAATAATCTGTCTGCGTGAGTATTATTATTATTATATACATATACAGTGCTCTCCTGTTATAATGCAGTGTTTCTTCGATTCTGACCATCATTTACAACAAAATATTATGCATACATTAGGTTCCTTATTACAAAATTACTTTCAGGTATAATATTCATTCCTTCTGAATATAATGAACATTAGCTGAAATTTCCCAGTTTTTCTGGGACTAATATACAAGGGGTGATTGATAAATAAGGTCTCCATGGCTGTAACTTTTTTATTTGTTAACAGATTTTCAAAATTCTTTTTGTATCTTATACTCACATTTGTCCTCTATGTAATGCACTATTCACTTTTCGACATAGTCCCCATCCCTTTCCACGCATTGCACCAATGTCGAAAAGTGAATAGTGCATTACATAGAGGACAAATGTGAGTATAAGATACAAAAAGAATTTTGAAAATCGGTTAACAAATAAAGTTACAGCCATGGAGACCTTATTTATCAATCACCCCTCGTTCATGTAATTACCCACTGTGGATAAATAACTCCATCCACTTATTGAGCATTTATTAAATTTAATAATCAATTAATTTACATTGCATTCCCATGTGAGAAAGGTATATGTAAGTTTAAAAACAAACCCAAAACAACCAAAAAATTTGCAGTCTTCCTATAACAAAATCAACAAGTTGCTTAGTTCGAATAAGAGTTGTGGTGTTTTCTGAACAATGTTTACATTCATTTCATTATACGTGTTGATATGGGAGTATACAATTTTTTTTTTTTACATTCAATAGCATTCAATATAACATGTTTTTCATTAGTCAATTCTTCCAACTTCTAATGTACTTGAGATTCAAAATCTTTTCTGAACTTGTCTTTTTCATATTAGTGCTCTTTACCTTAATTATTATTTGATTATCAGACTTTGTTTTAAACTCCTGTCTGCCATCTTTTTCATTCTTTTGGTGAAAGGAAAAATCTGTTCTAAACCGTTAAGGTAAAGCTTCCACCCAACAAAAGCGGAACTAGATCCCATTCTGCAAAGACAGCTGACTCTTGTTCTGGGATTTAAGTGTTCGGATCGTCACTGGAGCGTGGTTCCCACTTGCATAAAAACCATGGCAGAAACCACAAAGCAGAAAAAATTCATATAACTTCCTGCTTTTGTCTCTTCTGCCTGACTGAAAATTTCTGGTTTTTGGAGTTGGGTTGAGTTCAACTTTTGTTGCAGAAAGCAGGGAGAACTGATTGCTCAGCTAGTAGAAAATAAACTCTGCAGTCATGTCATGATGACATTCTCTTTCTCCCATACAAAATAAAAGTCGGACGCTTAGCTCTTGAAAGTGAAGAGGCTGCGAAAGAAAATTGATGTGGATGCTCTAATAGATGAGATGTGAAATATATATTTATTAATGCAATTGAATTAATCAAATTAAATTGAATAAACAACAACTGAATACAAAAATCCAATATAATGATTGATAAGGAATGAATGAACTACCCTATTGGCCAAAATCGTAATTCAGATTGGAACAAAGTCAAAATCATTGGCAAAGAAACAAATTACAAAAAAAAGACTAATAAAAGAAACCATTAACATTATTTCGAATGAAAGCATTTGGCCAAACCATCAATAGAAATTAATAAATGGAAATTACTATTTAAAAAAAATAAATAACTACATAATCCAACATACTCTCCTGTTCACAACAATCTAACAAACCACAATACCTTTTCACTTTTAATTAACACTCATTGCTTTCAACTTTAATTATTATGTTTTTTAACTGAAATTTTATTTCAAAAGTTTTGATAAACTGAAGAGGAGATAAATGATCTCGAAAACGCTTTTTTTTTTTATTCAAATTGTAATTTCATCAACTTTTTTCAACTGTGCTTCTCATCATCGGACCCTCATCACCAGATTTTCTCCTACTTTGTGTGTCATCTGTTCTTGTGTATCTTCCTCTGTTTCTACTCTGACTGTTACCGGTATTCTACAAGATTTTCTCTTCACCTGTGTTTTTTTTTTTTTTTTTGTTCTACATCTGTCTCCAAAAGACTTTCTTCACATTGGGTGACTTTTATTCTTTATTATTTCATTTTATTTTTCAATTTTTCATTCAAAGGAGTATCCATTTTTAATCAATTGCACTATACTTATAAAATTAACTTTATTCAATATTAAAATATAAATTAACTGATACTATAATAACACTGAGAAAACAATTTCACCTTGATTTGGGTTGAAAACTGCCAAAGTGGAATGCTGTTGAGTGCGTCCTGCGAAGTTGCTTTCACCTCATCCAAGGCGTCAAATCTCTTTCCTTTCAATGATTTTTTCATGGTTGTGAATAAGAAGAAATCGGATGGAGCTAGATCCAGTAAGTAGGATGGATGTAGAACGACAGTTCATGCCTGAGAAGCCAAATACTGGTTCACAGAGAAAACTGTATGCACTGGGAAACTTTGCGGCAACACATCTCATGTTCAATTCCACTATCAAAATCCACTGACAGAGCTCCAACTCACCTGTAGATGCTGAGATCTCATCAATCGAGTACCAATAATCCTTGCTTATTTATTTATTTATTTATTTATTTATTTATTTATTTATTTATTTATTATTTTTTTTTTTTTTTGATGAATTTTTTTTCAATATTCTCATCAATATGACTTGGCAAAGGGCACCCAGAATGATGGTCTTCAGTGCTCATTTCTCCTTTTTTGAACCATATGAGAACCACTCAAAAACTTGTGTATGACTCAGTGCTTCCTCCTTAAATTCCATTTTCCCAAGACTGAAACAAAATCTCAACAGATTTGCTGTTCAGTACGGTCAGATATATCGACTTCACAATACATGTATTTCAAAGAAACTACAACTTCCACAGCAGCGTCCATCTAGCAGTCAAACTATACTTATGAGAGGTCAAACTACAGTCATCTAGCAGTTGGATGCTTAATTACAATTAGGAAGAACTCCTTGAAGCCAGTTCAGTTTTAGTTTTGGGTTCCCCCCCCCCCCTCATATTTTCAGTACTATTAGGGTTAACTATGTCCAAAAGCGTCAGGGTGCTGGTCTTTTGGCTGTTTTATTATGAATCGTGGGTTCAAATCTGCAGTGGCATGGATATTTGTACTTGACCTTTTTAGCAACTTACTAACTGCCTCCAATCATTGTTTGGCCAATTTCCCTTCAAATTAATTATGCTTTCTCTCTATGTAGAATACTGAATGGCCCAAAAAAACTTGCTTGTAAACATTCCACTATAATGCGATCCCACATTCTGAGCCTAAAAAACCAGTTTTGGCTAGCTTTAATAATGGTGTAACACTGAAACGCGTCAGTAATAAACATAATGGTATCCATATCGTCTTAGACCCTTCCGTTATTTCAGTTTATTAAAGATATTAGACCAATGCACCTCAGAAATTTTATCCTCTTGTATATTGCGATCCCCATCTTTTGACTCTTCACCTACTTACAAGAAATAAAATGTGCAAAAATATACATATGCCTATTTCAAAGTTCATTTTTGCATTAGCTTTTGGAGATGGAAAATTGAGAAAAAGAAGGAATTAATGTACTATGTAATGTACTGTAATGAACCAGTATATTTATTGCTATACGCTAGTTTTGTTTGAAATTTGTCAGATCAAAGTTGGTTTGAAATCACCCCTCCCCCCCCTCAACCTTCGAGTTTGCTTTATTTGCAATGGATGGAAATTGGAAAAAAAAAAAAACAATTTAACGACTTTATAATGTACTGTAATCATTACAGTGTATGTACTAATATATTAAATATTATATGCTAGTTTGGTTTGAATTCGTCAGATAGAAGTTTGTTTTACCCCCTTCCCGTTAGCATTTGGCGATGGGCAATTGAGAAAAAAAAAGCAAATTTACTGCGTTTACTGTGTAATGTACTCTAATGTACTGAAATATTCAATATTATATGCTAGTTTCCTTTGACCCCCCCCCCCACCCACCCACCCCGCCCTCTGTTGTTGTAGCATAATATTATCCTCTTGTATAATATGGTGTCCCAAATTTAGGTACTTTTTTACAATTACAAATAGAAAACTGCAGGAAAAGTTCCGTGACCTGAACTTGACCAGGGACTATTTTTCCTTCCCTTTTCTATTTGTAATTGTGATTTGTTTGAAGAGTTTCTTCAGTATTATTATTATTATCTTCTCTTTGTGCTTTCTATAGATCAAAATTTTTTGCTTTATAGTAGAATATTTACGGTACTCTCTTTGAGAGTTGATAACAGTTATATTAATGAAGAAAATTATAATTATGTTTAACATGTTCATACTGGCATAATGCGGAAAAGTTTCCAGTCATAAAATATGTAAATTAATTTTTGGCCACTAGAAGTGTAGCAAAGACCGAAATGTAACTGTGGCTTCACTGCAAAATTCATCATTGGATTGATTTTCTTTGACGAACAGAATGATGGTGTTTTGATAACTGAGACAAACACAGGTGCCTGCTATCTATGGATTTTGCAGGATCATGTTATTCTTAACATCAGGCAGTGAGGAAACTTAACATTCCAACATGATGGCACATAGCCACACATACCATCCTGTAAAAAAAACTTTCTTTTTACTGAAGGCAGATTGATTGGACAAAATGTTCCAATAGCATGGCCTCCTTGATCCCCAGACCTTAATCCCTGTAACTATTGGTTACGGGATTTCTAAAAAGCAGGTTTTATCTTACCAGATCAACGACTCTGTGACCTGAAAGATTCCATCAGAACAGAGGTAGCTCAACTCTCACAGCCATGTTGCAATCTGCCATTTTCAATATCATTAACTGCTTAAATTTGGTCATAGACGAGAAAGGTAACTTTACCAAGGTAACTCCAGCAGATTATCCAATGAAAAATGTAAATCTCTTATTTGCATATTTTATGATTGGAAAGATTGCTTAGAATTTTAAAAGAGCAAGTATATCAAAGATGTACTGTGGTTATATCAGTAGTGAACCTTTCAGCACCTAAGAAACAACATTAGAATATGTTTTTTATTGGGTTGTGTGAGATTGTTCAGCTTGCATATACCAACTGGAGGGCAAACATTTGTGACATTACATCCACAAGGGTGTAGGAGCCCATCCCCTATTCAGTATCCATCATCCAACAATTTATCTCTACTTGTGCTAATAATAATATAGATGGACCTCTGCTTAGTAGTCAGATGAATTCCATTTTCATGTTATTTACAATGAGGACATGATGTAGAGAATAGGAGAGCAGTGTTCAATGATGATTTTGATAGTATTTTTATGTAACGCATTCTAAAAAACCCCTTAAACAATGTTGCTGAAATTAATTATTAATACCCTTTCATGGCTTTAAAATACCCTCAGATTTCTTGAAGATTGTGTATTCCTGCTATGACTCAGGCATGTGGCTAGAGGAACACTCATCTGAGCTCTCTATCATTCATTAGCTCACATAGTCCCTGGATGAGACTCTTATGGGATGTCATTGAGCAAATCAGTCTTTAAAAAATAAATTCTCTTTCCTTGGTCGCATGATCAGCCATTTCGCAATGTGCAGAAGTGAACATTAACTAATATTTTTAATTAGATATATTTATAATTAAACCCGATCATATGAGAAATCTGCACAGGTGGAGAGCGAAATCATTACAACCAAGTAAATACAAAAGAGAACGTTATAAACACGTTATTAATTTATAAATTGATAAGTCTAATTGTTAATCAGTCAATAATAAGGCATGTTAATAAACCAATCAAAAATTGATTAAATATGTAAATATGAATTGATTTAACGACATATATGTGCCCCTTATATATAATTGTCACACATTGGGAAAAGTATAAACTATAAAATATAAACAAAAGTTTAAGATGAGAGGCCAAGGCCACAGTTCGTGTATAAATTGCTCACATTTTAAATCTTGTAACTTTTACTTGAACATTTGAAACCGACACTCATATTAATCAAATAATGAAAAATAAAATTCAAGTTTGTTGCAAATTTGAACCCGAATAACGCTAGTGCAACAAGGAACATTTCAATGTAAGTGTATCTCATTTTTTTATATGGGTTTTCCAAAATTGATGATAGAAAATGATAGAAAAAGAAAAACTATGATGAGTTATTCTGTGTTAGATGCCAAGACGATTAGCCAGTGTGACGTCATGCGTGCGCAAACCCTAGTGGTGAATTGAGGCAAAGCTCAAAACGACTTGAACTTTGAAAACTGATGTTTGAAAAATTATACTTAAAAAACTACTTGAGTTATAAAAAAATTATAAGTGGAATTAGAGTTAGTTAAATGTCCTTTGTTATAAAATAATTAAATTTGACTTTTATTGATAAGTGACCTTAAGATCCTCTATGAAACTGGTTTCTACTGATTTTTATAATCGTGGTGTATTTGCATGTACTTCTGAATAAAATGAAAAAGAAATCCATTTTCAGTATAACTTTTTGTCCGGTTGCATTTTGTCCTATACAGGGTGTCAGTTACCCTTTTAAGATATTTTCAAGTTACGATAGGTCCCTAACCCCATCGTAAGTCGGGGAGAGGCTGTAATTTAAAACGAAGGGCTAGACTGAGACAGCCAATGAAAACGGGAATTGTTGCAGAACCCAATTGTTTTTCCATGAACTTCATGAATATATGTTGGTTTATTTATCATTGCAAAATAGTGAAAGGGGGGGGGGGGCCACTTTCAAAGCTGAAGTTAATGATATTATAAAAAAATATCATTAGCCTTGACATCATTTCACATGACATCACCCCCGGAAAGTTTATGAAAATTACCAAATGAAATAATAAATTAAGGAAATGGTTATTAATTGCTATACAGGTTCTTTACTGGAAGGCAATTAGCTAATTTTAATAATCCATTTTTAAAAACTAAGTTTGTTTAGAAACTTGAAAGTCCATTCAGTTGTCATCTGCTGCGACTTTCATTGCTTTCATGTGAAGTGGATTCGTGCTTATTGAGTAGTGGAAGAAAGAAATTCTGCCAAATGCATTAATACCTGCACACTGCTTTAACTATGGCTTTAACAATGGGGTCTTTGCACGCCTGTGTGTGCTCTAATTTTTTGTTTTTTGCGATTTGTTTTGAAAGAAGCAAAATTTAGTGATTTCTTATTTTGCAAGCATCAATCAATAGTAGCTTTAGATGAGTAACATGTTTCATATTTATGTGAATCTGTGAGGTACATGTTCGTGTAGTTCCCTTGTTAATTCAAAATTTCCAATCCAGTGTCTTATTAACTTGTTCAGAAATTTGTGTGTGTGTATGTTTGTTTGTTTGTTTGTTAAACATTAATTTTATCCTTTATTTAAGATTTTGACCCCCCCCCCCCCTCCCAAATTACCCTCAAACTTAAAACTTGTGAAGACATCATCATTTACAGTAATTAAAACTTCATATAAAAGGAAGAGATGATATACTTAAATAACAAAGGGGGAAATGCAAAAATTGATGGGTTTTTAACAAGATTTTACAACATCACAGTAGTTGCAATGAGATGGGGAAAATAACATCATTTCGTTACAAAAATTTCAAGATGAACAATTTGTGCCTGCGACATGTCATGTCGTGACGGGGGGAATACTGAGCAGTGACTCACTTTCTGAAAAGTAGCTTTCAGGCCTCAAATTTTTTTCAAGTGATTAAAGTACAAGGGTTATGAAAGCAACTAATGAAAATAAGATTTTCTGACTTCAAGTATATTAGCAAAAAAAAAAAAAAAAGTGGATTTTAAATGATTTAAGCCATTTAGAATCTTACAATTCTCAATTTAATTATCATTTGTGTCTCAAATTAAGTGAGGAATTATTCATTACCACCCTTATTATATGCTTTTATTCAACTTGCTTTTCTGTAGGTTTGTGTATCCATCAAATCTTGTAACCAATATTTAAACCAACTTCCCGACAAGCTAGAGAGCTGAAACTTGATACATATACACAGGACCGATGACAATGCATGTTAAAGGAAACAAATCGGTTCACTAGTTTGTGTTCTAGGGTACCAATTCATTTCAGTCGTCTCTCCATAAGTCGGAGGAACGATTGTTATACGATTTCGACCAAACAATTAGTTTTTTAAATTGTTGACGCCGGCTTAAAGAGTTATAATAATAAAAAAAATTTTTTTTCCTTTCATCTTGTATTAATTTGCTTTTGGATCTTGAGATGGTATGGAACCTTTCAGTCGAATTTTGAAGCACTTCCGCTTTTCCATTTACTCTTAAAATTTGCATACAGGTTTGCTCCTCATGACAACAAATTTTAGCACTTTTTTTTCTTTCCAATTTCGGATTTTTTTCCCCCACAAAAAGACAATTAAATAGATTCAGTGTTCCTACCTGTCTGTGGAGTTTTATTTGCGTAGAGCAGTGTGTGATATCAGAATTTGTTTTGCCACTAAGATTGTTTCTTGTAAGTGAAAAACTTCATTTTGTGAAAATAAGGGTGGTAAAAATGCTTCATTTTTCTCTTTATCGATTATTTATTATAAAGTGTAGACTGCATAAACTGTGATCAATTTATGCCCTCTTAATTTCAACAAAAATGGGGAAACTATACCTGCATACTAGTGAGTATGAACTAAAGTCGAAATGCGCATGCGTTAATTTTACGGTTTCACCGTGTCGTCCAATACACCATAAGAAATAAACCTTTCTCATCTGATATTTGTTTTGTAAGAAACCTTAAAATTACTACTTGAATGCTATTTAAAAGTAACTGTTATATTTATAGCATATTCTGTTCATTTTGAAAATATAATTCATTGATACTGTTAATTTGATTTTGCAACTGAATGCTAAATTGTACTGGTTACTAATTCAATGACTGTAATGGCATCTCATGACAATATATATAATATTAAAGTGTATTAAAGTTTAAATTCTCTGTATTTATAAATAAATCTGCAAGGTGCTTTTGAAAAGAATGTCTTGAGATACTAGCATTGTTCTGCACCTTAAAATATACACAAGTTTCCTCATACATTTTGTCGAAATTGCATTCCTTAAAGGAGCAGCTTGTGAAGTGTGGTTAAATTCCGCCCATAACTTAAACAAAAGCACATGAAAAAAGTAAATACCACCACATGTTCCTTTAATAGGTTTCTGCGAACTACCTGTGCACTAATGTGTTGGCCCTAAATTCAACCACTCTTACAGAAAAGCCAAATTAAGGTAGCAGATTAATGATTTGAAGAGTCCCATGAAATAGGGAACATTGTACAGTAAAATCTCGTTACAATGTACCTCACTTTAACATACATTTCAAAATAACGCACAAATTTAAAGTCCCCGGCCGAAATGTAGGTATTTTAATGCTAAAAAGTTTCAGTTTAGCATACCTCACTTTAACGTACATATCAGAATAACATACTAACTTTACGTTCCCTTGGTTAAATTATTCTTTCTTTACAACGTACATCGTTCGAATATTGTTAATACAGCCCATGCGAAAGTGGCAAATGGCAATGCATCAAAAGGAAACTATACGTCATCACTCGTGAGGATTTGTGGCAAGAGGTTGTCTCTGTCTTCAATGTGCCAGCAGAGGTAACCTTTGAAGATTATGTAGTGTGTGACGAAAGGGTTTACACTTCTGCTGAGATCACGGATTCAGAGATTCTGGACATGGGACAAAAACAAAATGAAATTCAAAGTGACCAGGAAGACGAAGATGAAAATGGCCATTTAGAACTAGAGGTAACTCCCATCTCAACTTTTGTAGCAATGGAGGCTATAAAAATTTTACGTAATTATTTCGCACATCATATCGGTTCTCCAGACTCATTTCACTTCACAGTGTCAGATATGGAAGACTTTTTGGGGAGGCAAGTTATGGAAAGAAAGCAGACGGTCATTATAAATTATTTTTAAAAAATTAATCGACTAATATTACGTGTATTCTATATTTGTATTAATTAAAATAAAATGCTACATTATCATGTATTCTTATGTTTTTCTATGCATATCGTTCACAAGCCCCCTCTCCTTCCCCCCAGTTTCAGAATAACGTACACCTCTGAATAACTTACAAATTTCCAGTTCCCTTGAAGAACGTTGTAACAGGATTTTACTGTAATTTACCTGTAATTTTTATTATTCAGTAAAAACATCAAAAGTTAATTTGGTATTACTTTTAATGATCTCACTTTTATCGGTTAATTAGGTCGAAAGCACACAGTAAATGTTCAAAGTTGCTTACAGTGTTCCCTAATTCATGGGATTCTTTAAATCATTAAACTGCTACATTAATTTGACTTTACTGTGAAAGTGGTTGAGTTTAGGGCCAGCACATTAGTGCATAGGTAATTCGCAGAAACCTATTAATGGAACACGTGGTGGTGTTTACTTTTTTTTTTTCATGCACTTTTGTTTACGTTACGGGCAGGATTTAACCAAACTTCACGAGCTGTTTACTCCTTTAATGAATGCAATGTCGACAAAACATATGAGCAAACTTGTGTTTATTTTAAGGTGCAGAACATCGCTAAGTATCTCACGACATCCTTTTCAAAAGCACCCTGTATAAGAGTCTGTAGATTTGTTAGAAAAAATTTTGGACTTAGAAATTCTGACTTCAGATCCTTAAATATTACCAAAAAGTGGAATAGGAATGTCTCAAAGACATTATCTCTTATCTCTATCTTTATTGATAAAATTGAATTCAAAAGGTCACCTCAACACCAAAACTTACCGTAATAGTTTGTAATTTTTAGATTTTCCATCACAATTTTTATTGATGAAGACAGAAATACAGGGTCAGTCTTCAGAAATTCCTATTCTGCTTTTTTTTTTTTATGATCTGAAGTCAGGATTTCACAAATCCAAAATTTTTGCAGTCACATGCTCAGTGACAAATTGGTTTTTAAGTTGGTTTTTTTTTTGTTTTTTTTTAATAATCTGTGCTGAAAGATGTCTTTAATGGCATTGGTTATAGTTTATAGCCATTTATACTTCACATCACTATCCAAAAAGCAGTATTTGCCATATCTTATTGTTTTGCTTTATAGCAGCATTGTGCTTGGCTTCTTGTTCAGGAATGACAATTTTGATGGTGAAAAGCTTGTATTGCAGCAGCATGCAGATACCACTATTCCAGTGTAGCATTGGAAGTAACAGCATGTTATAAATGATGCAACAGATAAACATAAGATTGTTGTGAGGGATTTGCTTTTCTTAGGATTTCTGTGATGCTAGTTGGAAATATATATTGTCTAGAAACAAATTTGATTTAAAAAAATTGTGATTTATTTAAATTAGTTTTATATAAAATAGGTTATAAATATAGTTAATCCCAATACATTTTCTTTTTTTTTTTTCTTTACAGGAAAGCATTAAACACCTTGCACAAAAAATTTACATATAAAAAAGAAGAAAGCAAGAGCCTAAATTAGAGACTTTGTTTTCAATGGTTTTCAATTTGAATGCTTCAGAATTCTTGTGTATGTTTTATTTGTAATATGTTTTCCTTCCCATGCCCTTTATGTAGAGTTAATATCTACTTGAATTAATCATATTCGGAGTTATATCATTTTTGCTGCTTTCCAGTATTTTCAAAATTACCGTGTATTGAAATAGGTTCATGGTTTTAGAAAGAAAAAATGGCAGCAATTTTTCTGCAGGTGCTTTTTAAGTACTGTACATTTCTTTTCCCTTTATTTTTGTACAGTTTCTGCACAAATGTATACACTTTATTATTTTGGTTTATTTTTTTGTTTGTTTGTTTTTTTTGTGTTTTTTTTTCTAGATTGGGGAGGGAAATATGGGGATGTAATACCATGGTTGTTTACAGTAGCAGATCATTTATTCAGAATTTAGATCTAGGTGTTCCAGATACTTTAATTTTCCTGGAATTAAAGTATCAGATCATGGTGCTTCCCTGTTCAAATGGCATAAAAAAAAGTGCTTTCAAAAGGAAGGAATGCAAGTTTTGACATGGTATAAATGACACTAAAAGCCATAGATAATTCTTAGAAATTATTTCTTTGATACAAATAATATACAAGGATAATTGAATGCTGAAATTTGGAAGCACCATATATATGTAAATGATCTTCTACCGCATTTTATGGGTTATCCTCCTCGCAAGTATTAAGATAAATCCATTGACAGTATTATAAAAGTGTGATATGTGCTTCTTTGCATAAGCATTGAACTGAAATTAATGATTTATTTTTAATTATGTCTTGTTTTAATAAATTGCAATTTTAAATGAGTAATTATTTTTCTTATACAAATTTTGGGACTTAAAATGTGCTTTCATATTTTCATTTTTGCAAAACAAAAAATAGTAATGTTAATTCAACCGATTATTTGTTTCTATATAAATTAAATTTTTAATGTTTTAAAAATGTATTAGTATAATTTGTTTAAGATATATATTGATGAACCATCATCAAACTTAATGCTAATTTGTTCACACTTAAAATGTGTAAACTGACCTGTGCCAATTTATAGGTGACATTGCATTTTTTTGTTTCTTTGTGTATTTTAGTTTTAAAAAACGTCATTTTTTTAAAATAAGTGAATTTCTTTATAAGCCGAATTTTCTTTTCATTTAAAAGAACAGTGCACTCTTATATAATATTACTGTGGTTAGTAATAACCATTATAACTTGTATGGTTAATAATAACCATAATAACTGTGACTATGGGATGTGCATCCTTATTCAAGCAAATGTTAGGCACAAAGTTCATACATTTTTTAATTACAATGATTAGTGTACATAATTCTATCAATGCATGTAATGTTTTCATACTTAGATTTGAAAATAAAAGAATCAGACTTCAACAGTGGAGTGGGTTTTTTATTTATTCATTTTCTCTCTCTCTCTCTCTCTCTCTCTCT
>JAHWFO010033869.1:572022-641157 GCA_023313115.1 Rhysida immarginata
TTTTTTTTTTTTTTTTTTTTTTTTTTTTTTTTTTTTTTATATATATAATAAATAGTACAAAATTAATTTGATACCAGCTTATTTCAGATTAGTTTATGACAACATGACTCTTTTAAGAAAAGTTTCCAAGGTTTTCAAGAAAGACAAAAAGCATTGTTAATTTTTAACTGTTGACATGCAATCTGTCAAGTCCATGATAGCCAGGATTCAAGGAATCATTCTCTTCCCCACATGCAATTGGGTTGGCTCTTCAGTAGTTTCAAATTTAGTAGTGCCCATGTAATGGCAAGTAGTGTTAGTATCGCTGGAAGTAAATTCTATATGTACGATTGGTTTGAAATTCTGGAGTGGCCTATCAGACTGCACATAAGTATTTTAACAAAGAATATCGGTATTTATGTAACATTTTTGTGAAACAAGTTTATAGTTTTCATGTGCTTATTTCTGGGGAATAAAGTAATAATAATCGGAGATTACTTATAAAAGACAAACTAAAGTTAGAACATTTGCAAAAAAAAAGGGTACATAATGAGTTGGACAATCCGGCTGAATTATGGATGATTTTGACATGTATTTTAGGAACAGATATGCCTTATCTGCTGCAAGCTGAAACTGCTGATGAAAAACACAGAAGATTGTCATTGTTGTTCATCAAAACACAATCTTAAATCAACAAGCTGATTTCATTAATGTAACAAATGCGTATATCTACAATGAGAACAACACATCTGTGCAGAGTGTATCCAATTTTTATATAACTTTAAGCATTGTAAATTTTTTTTTTTTAATAATAATTTGAATCCAAAGAATATATCATATATATATATAATAGTTGCCAAAACGTTTTTAGTGTAAGGGATTATAACAGCAATTATTAATATACTTTTACACTTTCACTTACATTTTCATAACCACCTTATTCTGGAGATTGGGAATAAAATTAATAACTGCATGTCAACAGAGTTAGGTCACAAAAAGCATGTCAATAGTTAAAGGAAATGAATGCTCAATTAACTGTTAGTGAAGTTGAACAAAATTTTACTAATGGATTTGGTATAGCTTTTTAATAGGTTATTTTTTTTTAATCACTTTGGCTGCTTTAGATGTGTATGCTGGTCACTCGGCATCAGCTTTATGGATGTAGTGGCCCAGTGAAATTTCCTGGTGTTTATTATTAATAGTAATATGATCAATAATAGTGAATCATATAAGATTATTTTGCCTGTAAATTACAATAATGGTGACTCTTAGAAAAGGTTATGAATAAGTCATGAATCAAATGTTGGCTGTTTCACTGATAACTGTAATTATGAGATGAGTAATAATTTGCTAGTTCATACAGCTAATAGAGGTGAAAAAAGGGAAGACAGTCGTGCAAATGAATTGTACAGTCAATCAACTTAATGGGTTAAATGCTCTAGATCAGCTGCTCTGGAGTATATTATTTAGAGATTTGCTAAATCGTTTCTTACCAATGCAACTCTGCTTTTCAGTATCAGAATAGAAATTTTTGGTAATGATGTTGACGATGAATACTGTCAAGAAACCAAGCCTATCTGTTTAACTTCATCAGTTTTCAACAATAAAGCACAAACATGACATTTGAGTTGCTAATGAATTAACGAATTTGTGACATTTCTGATCTGAAGTGGTAAATTCGTGAAAAAGCTTCACTGCATTTTTAATTGCAATAGTTGAATTTAATTACAGTAATTGAATTAGATGAAAGCATTATTTAGGTATATTATGGAAAATATGAGGGTTGGGGGCATAAGTCAAGGCAACTGCTTGTGTAAGAATTTGAGCTTGGATGAAAAATATGAAATATACAGATGAAAGGACAAAATATAAGGACATTTAACAACACGCCAACAATTTGCTCCCCAGGTTTATTAAGGGCATTGACATATTACAGATATCATGTTCCATAATAAGTAAGCGAAATTAAAATAGAGAACTGCTATTTCGATACATTGTTCAGCTCTGGTTACATCCATCCAGCATGGCAGTTGAATAAGAATTGATTTAACATTGCTGTCTGTGCAACAACAGGAAATCACAGAGCCATCTGGTGTTGTGGAAACATACTATGAATGCACGGCCCACAGCCTACAAGATTGTAAACTGCCAAGCAACTGCTGCCAAGGTAGGTAGAGTCGAGGCTTCCGAGATATAATCTTGGAAGCCTCGGTCGGTAGAGTATAAGGTATGCTCAATCATTGCCTAAGAGCTCTGGCTTACGTCATCGATACTCAACAGATGGCAGGAGCATCGATGACGTCAGCCAGAGCCCCTTAGGCCATGAACGAGCATACCTTATATTCTACTTAGTAAATTGCCTGTGCATCGCAGTTTAAATCGCTGACTATCATTGTAGTTCACAAAACCAATTCTTACTGCGTGTTGTTAAAATCATCGCTTTTGTTGACTGATGCAACGAGTGTTGTACTCAATGGTAATGCTATTTAACAACACGACTGATGACGAAACACTCATCAGCAAAACAAATATGGCTGACATTGCAGTTGAATTATATCAATTCAATGATTAAGTTCAGTGCCATAGCTTAGTAAATTGGGCCCTGGGCAAATTGTACTCCCTAATTGTATTTTGTGCCCCCTTAATGTATTCTGTACAGCTTTGGTGCCACCCCTTGTGCAAGAGCCCTGGGTGGCTTAGGCCCGGGTAGGCCCCTCTCCTCGCTACGGCTCTGAAATTTTACAAGAAGAATTTTAATAGGTAAAAGAAGTAATAACGAAGATATTTTAACTGAGCAGTGGTCTATTATTTCGATTTACTACCTAAAAAGTGGACAAAAGGAATTTATTACATAGAGTGGTTCTGTATCTCCACCATGGGTTCTTCGCAACATATGTCGCCACCATTTTTTGTTTGCAAACGGATCACGTGATCTGATTCAACGAAGAAAACCTCACTTCGGGTTTTGCAAACGACTCTGGTTGACTGCAGTTCTGGTTGTTGCAAATCATACCCTCCAACCCAGAGTAGAATGGGAAGTGAAGAGTTCGAAGCAGTAGAATGGGAAGTGAAGCTACCAAGAAATCGTGAAATAAAAGTATACTAGGGATCCTAGTGGATGAGTCGAATCGTAATGAAGCGAAAGTGAATCTATTGCACGTCGCTTCTTTCATGGTTAAGTCAGATTCAATGAAAGGATAGGTACTTCTCCTCGTGTGGTCTGTGGGCAGGAATTAAAATGACACTTGCTTAGTTGTGGAAGAGTGATCGCCAAGGGGACAAAGTGCTGCAGAGTAACTCCGATATCTGCCTTTCAATTGTATAACTCTTCATTCGTCGAAAATTTTGTTCTTAACGTCTAATATCGACATGGAGAGCACATGGAAGGCAGATTCTAAAGGAGCAAACTATTGCAACTCTCGAACAGGAAGGACATTTTTTAAAAATCGTCTAGAGGAAGGAAGAGGGCATGGTAGATCAGCGGTGGGCATTCTCATGGGCTAAGGTCAAAAACTCTCACCAGTGAGAAGAGTTAGCGCTTGGTCGGTCAGAAATCCCAGTGAGAAAACTGTGACGTCATTTTAACGCGGTCAGAAACGCCAGTTAGTGCTGCTATGCCTAACCGGTTAGTCTCACCGTCCTCACCGAGAAAAAGACGGTTAGCCCAGTGAGAAATTACGTCATCATTCTCTCACCGGTGAGGGTTTTTGACCTTGGCCATTAAAATAACAACAGGGAGTGAAAAGAAGAGCGGAAGTTGACCCCAAATCGACTCATCCGCTGCAGGAAATTGGCGCTGTTTTTATTTCACTGATTTAGCATAGAACTGTTACGATCTTCGCTTCCCATTCTACTTCTTCCATGCAAAGTACCTCATCAGAGAATTTAACAACAATTTCGCTTTTAAAAGTTCTCTTTATAGAACGCTTTAGAAGTTTCTTTAGAAGCAGTGTTGCAAATTATATTTTACTTTTGAATGCTTTGTTGTTTTCAAAAAGTTTTCTTTTTACTCTTATAAGCGCAAACAAGTGCCGTGGCAGTTATTCGGTTCAGAGTAAATTCAATGCGGCGCTTGTTTCTCTCAATAGGTGATGAAAAAAATAATTCGCAAAATTTTAAAATAATGTACACTGTTTATTGAACAAACGATACAGTCATAAATTATTTAAAATTCTTTATCAAAAACTGAAGGAATGACCATAGCCCCTTATGAGCTCTTGCAAGGCCTCCTATAGACAAGGCCTGCTCACTCAGACAAACTGGCGGCAATAGAAGGCTGGCAGATGATATAGCTATGATGGATATTTTTTAAATGCTGAGCAAACAGAATGTAAAAATACACAATTCGATTTTTTATTCACAATATTCATCACATTAAAATATTTTAATAATGTATTTTAGATTTATTAAGCTAAACTGACTTTTTGAAAGAGAATTAATTTGTATTACTGGAATTTAAATACTTAGACGATTGGAATATTTTAATGTGATGAATATTGTGAATAAAAAATCATATTGTGCATTTTTACATTCTGTTTGCAGCATTTAAAAAAAAATCCATCTCAGCTGTATCATCTTCCAGCCTTCTATTGCCGCCATATTGTCTGAGTGAACAGGCCTTGTCTATAGGAGGCCTTGCATCAGCGCATCCAGCAACTAAGTCCCCGATTTTATGTTTTTCTCCGACAAGTCAAAGACAGGCGGTGTCAGATTGTGCTGCGTTAACACATTCCAACTCAGAACAGAACAAGAGCACATTAGGAACATGAAGAGATACGCATGAAGAATAGACCATGGTTTATTACTCCATGCCTAACGTTAAATGAACGGAATAAAATAGCATTTACGAGAGGGTGGTCAAAGGAACAGCCCTGGTAAAGGGGGGGGGGGGCAGGAGAAGCCTGTACAGCAGAACCATGAAGGCCGAAGGGAGGGTTTATCAAGAGCGGAAGTTCCCTTCATTGCGGCCTGGCCGTTGGAGACCAGTGGCGTTGTTTTGATTTCACTTGAATAGCATTGGAACTGTTACGACCTGCGCTTCCCGTTCTACCTCTTCCCTGGCTCAAGTCTATGGTGTTTTGACAGCAAACACGAAATTGTGATTGACGAAAGTGATGGCCATTCCATAGCCTAATAATACCAAGTCTGTACACTCCCGTCGAATCCCATAGTAAAAACGTGCCGTTTTCTGCTCTTCTAGAGTGCCTTTATAACCTGGTTATAAAGGCACTCTACCTTTTCGCATCCATTAATCATTCTGCTGTGAATACTCAGAATGGGTCTAACCA
Source organism: Rhysida immarginata (assembly GCA_023313115.1). Taxonomy (NCBI): domain Eukaryota; kingdom Metazoa; phylum Arthropoda; class Chilopoda; order Scolopendromorpha; family Scolopendridae; genus Rhysida; species Rhysida immarginata. The sequence continues at coordinate 577,290 of JAHWFO010033869.1, forward strand.
AGGTTGTTAGAGAGAAAATGTGTCTGCCAATGGCATCACAGTGCGTTTACAGTATGTTATTTTATGCATTGAAATCAACTCGGTGGCACCATCGACAATTTCGATAATCGTCGCGGCGGTTAATTGAGCGCGGCGCTTATTACTTTCAGTGTAGAATTGGTGCGGCGCTTGTTTGTGCTTTTACGGTATTTCTTTGCTCTATAATTTTCTTGTATATTTTTATATATAAATACGGCAACACATATTTTGTTATGCACTTTTACCTGTGTTAACATGGACGAATATGCATGAAACTTGTATGGTTGGAAAGTTCCTGTGCTCTAGATGTGCACAATATATTTTGTTTGCGTATTTGTTCACGTTAACACAGGTAAAAAGCGTTTCAAAAAAAGGTAGCATTAAGGAACAGGTTGTGCACCATATTGGTCAACGGATGTAGCATTGCCTTTTTATTGTTTTTTTTTTTAAATAATAAATATCAAATTAACTCAAATCATTGTTGATGTTCATTTGAAAGAATTAGAAAACAGTATAACAAATACTTTGCAGCTTTTGAAAGTCAACGAACTGATTTCAGAACCTGAAGGTCCCCAAGTATAATATAGTACCTTTAGTGTACCTATATATTATTCCATAAAAACAATTGCTTAAAAATTGTTATTAACCAACTATTCAAAATATTTCTCTAATTAGTAGCAGGTAAGCATTTTATGTATTTTTCGTCGTTTTCTAAGCTATTTTAAGGTTTTTTCATACACTTTGAAATATGTTTAGTTAAAAATAAAATAAATACCAATTTTGAAGTTTTTGATTTTTATTTATTTTTTAAAAATTTTGTTAACACTCTTTCTTTAGTAACAAAAAAGTTATCGATTTTTGGTCCGAAACAGACCTTAATTTTCCACAGTAGGACGGAGGGAGAGACGCAGAGATAGGGAGGGAATTTAGCGTAAATATAAATATTATATTTAGATAATAATTCGACAGATGTATTAAAAGATACTTTTAGATTGCTTTAAATATTATTCCGAGAAATTTTCAAAGTTATCATTGCGGTGAAATGAATCGGGAATGTCAGAAATGTCATGCAAAGCATTTTGGATATTTATTGTGTTATCTATTTTTCATTCTTCAAAGTTTATTAATAAGCAAGATTGAGGCTAGAACAATTACACATATTTTTTTTTCTCAGAAATGTGATCGAATTTCGATCACTGGGGAATCCTAGTATATTTAAAAACATCATCACTAGGGTGCCTAGATAAGTCCGGAGAAGGGGGACTTATCATTTTGTCCGGTTATCATTTTGTGGGTACCGGCCGCCATTTTGAATCCGGAAGTACTCAGCCACGCATAGAACACATGCTTTTTGTATAAATACTCTTAATATATTTAGAGTCTCGCTTGGTAATGATAGAATTTTCTTTATTTGTTTAGTTTGCTGAACTTTTTGTTGTATGTAATTGAAACTTTAAACACTTGACCTTTTAAAATAGATTATTAACATTGAATTTTAACGAGCAGACAATGCCCGTTCCCGACTGCAGTAATCGCTCCAAAAAAGGTGGAAAGCTTATTCGTTTTCCTGCAAGTGTTGCAAGGAGAAAATTATGGCTAGTTAAAATGTGTTGTGTTCCGCAATAAACCTATATCAAATTCTTTAATTAAACACCAATCTCTATTCTGACAAATGACTTGTTTCCAGAGTGCCCACCAATTCCTCTTAAACCTAACATGCGCTTAATCAGATAAAACCCAGGAGAGACACAGCTTTTAATAAATAAATGAATTCTTTATTCAATTTAATTTATGGATCTATTGTAGGTAGGGATTAGTTTGTTAGTAATAGGGAATATCAGCATTCATATATGAACGAGCGCTTGGTATTACTTAACACTTAACATAATTTTCTAAAAGATTCTTTCCCTCGCACTGTACGGCATATTACTTAAAAAATAAATATGCTCTGCGCAGTAACACACTTCATCAATGAGATCTCAGCGGTTTTTCTGATGCATTTATTAATTAAACGCAAACCCACACGTACTTATCGTTATTTGCACACTCGATGAGCCGTTCACTCACACTTTTGGGTCATTGTTTTTCAACGATGCAGTTAAAGTTGATGCTGCATCGATACTCCTTGCTAGCTAGCGCTAGCCCTAAGTGGTTTTGCTGACGATGCTCCGGTGTGTACCTTATCGTTGTACCTTATCGATGCCCCTTCATTGTCACAGCATTCCTGCTGAAGTCCAACGAAGTTCACTCCCGCCAATACCTGGTCACAGAGGTTGCATCCAGTCTCTTAAGCTTTTCGCACCTTGTCCAATTGACTATCGCCTGCGTGCGATATGTTAGGGAACATTAGTTCCGATTATGCACAAATGCGAGCTCTGTCTCGTGTGTGGATTCACTCACTGAATCTAAATGTGAAGGATGTGAATAATATCGTTCACGATGCAAATTTCTGTCATCGCCACTCATAAGCAGTGTTGCTAGATTTTCTGCTGACTCCTCCGCTGGATTTCAGAAAAAAAATACGCCGTTTTCCGCTGAAATGCATGAAAATAGCCGTTCTTCCCTGACTTTCCAGAATGTGGGAACCCTGTATTAGCATGGAAGAAGTAGAATTCCACTTCTTCCATGGTATTAGTTCATTCAAAAAGCAGGGAGGGAATAACATTTTTAAGCAATGCAGAACATACAGTTCTATGGAGTTTTAGTTGCCCCACTACGTCAGATTTGGGATCGATCAGGAGCTATCCAGTCTAAAAAAAAATTTTTTATCTACATTATTCGATTTAACTTATGCGATTAAAGGAACACAGGAATGAATAGATTGAATTGAATACCTTTTAATTCTGGAATCCTCTCCCACGACTTCACGTATCTTTGTTTGTAGCTTTGAACACAGATTTCGCGCAGGCATACCTAAGACATACAAATAAAGCACCGAATTTCGAAACCGGATTGGATACTGTATCCGTAACAATTCGCTACTTTCAGTTTAAGTGGTGCCGCCCTTGTGGGATTTGCTTGGACTGAGTTAAGTAGGATCACAGCCTGCTATATCTATATAGTAGGCCGTGGTAGGATTCACGGTAGGATTCATACATGAACGGCAGTAGAATTCATGGCTCAGCACGTTGTTGCAGCTAAAGAAATGAAGGGAAAAAGTAACAAATAGAGCAGTCTGTATGTCTGTAAATCAAAAACAATCTTACAGGCAGTAAGTTTACATTTTTCCCCAAAATATAAAGCCATTAGAAAAAGTTGGGAAGTAATACTTAGAATGGGGGGAAAAACCCACAGTTACCATATGTGTCTGCAGCAAACACTTCACTCAACAGGATTTGTTTCCATCACAGAAATTAACAATGGTAGGGTAAAAGATGAAAATTGTTTACATATTTTAACATATACTACTAAAAAAAATGAAATAATATTCAAATATGTTTTTTTTTTAAAGTTTGTTTCACGTACGATACGGTTACATGCACGAAATTCTCCGGTAAAATCCTTAGTTCTATTGTCAGTTGCATTGTTACAGTAGCATTTATTTTAGATAACATATTTAGTTTTGATAACATTGTTTTGTTTGTGGGTCATTAATAAGCAAAAAAATAGGTCGTTTATTATTGGGAACAATTGTCATCTTAACTCTACCCTTTCATATTTCATACACTAATAACTTTTCAACTAACAACTAAAAATTTTTTAAGTATGCTTGCCACACCGACCACTTGACAAACTTGTCCTTCACAAAACAAATCGGACATTTAGAGCTGAATCTAGAAGTGTACTTAGAATTGTAGTAGAAAATTTAATTTATTAACTTATCATTTTTATAATGTGTTTTTTTACAGTCATAATGAGCAAAAATGTTTTTTTACAGTGTTTTTACATTAATCAAGATGAAGCTAGTGATATAGAAAATACAGCAACTGATTTGCCTAAATCAACCAACACTCAATGCACCACTGAATTATTTAATGATTTTATGAATGAAAATACTGAGGATATTATGATGACTTCAAGCCATCAAGACTGCCTTAATAAGCAGTCAACACTTTGAAGAGCAGGCATTTTCTCTTTCGAAAATATTGAAAACAAACAGTGCCATACATTGTTTTACTTATTTTGCCACAAGCAATAATATGTTTTGCATTCATAACTGTTTCTAACTCCACTAAGCAGTGTTTTTTGCTACCAACGGACTGAAAAATATCACACAATGTAATATTCAAAGTATGTTCATGGAAAACGAATTGTGAGGTGGATCCTACTTTCGCCGCCATTTTTCAATAATAGCAGCGTCCTCATAGAATCATGCCATTGCAGTTCCGTGTTCTGGAGTTCCAGCTTGGATGTTTGGCATTAAGGTCACCAGCCAGTATAACTGGAATGTCACCATCGAAGAGTTCATCGAGATCGCTAACGTCGAGAGTATGTTTAGGTGAATTGTAGAGCGCCACGAACTTCACTTCATTGATGATGATAGACCTGCGTAAGATTTGGGGACCAATTCTTGATGTTTAATTCCATTCTTGATGATGAACGCAGCACCACCAGAGGCACATCTTATAGTGTTTTGGAGTCATACGATCGTTACGGTACACACAATAACCAGGTAGCTTGAAATCTCGGCTTGGCTTGAGGTGTGTTTCACAGAGGAAAGCAACGTCGATTTCCTGCTTCAACTGAAAGGTGTGAAACTCTGTACGCTTTCGGGGACCCCCCCCCCCTAGCGTTCCATATCACGCACCGAAGTTCACCTTTGTTGATCTCAGTATGATGTCGTGTAGCCATGATGGAATTAGTTGATCTTAAGGAGCCCACTCAACTGTGGGTAACGTTTGCCTAGATTTGTAAACAAATGACATATTTGTCCAATTTGATTATACATACCTTGTAGGTCGTTAATGTGGAGACCTTTTTCTTCCGGCTTAGACACTGCAGCTGCAAAGGATTTGTCCGCGGTCATCTTGGAACTATGCATCCTTTTAACCTGGGGATATTTTGGAAATTTTGTATAGCTTGAAGTGTGCTGTCCTCCACATCTTATGCATTTCGGGGGGTCTTGTCCTTTAATCTTGGGGCAGTCTGTTGACTGGTGGGCCTCTGCGCATTTGTTGCAATGAGGGTCTTCTGTGCAGCCCATGGATACGTGTCCGAAGCGCAGGCAGTTGTAACACAGTGTTACCTCGGAAGACTTCTACTAGAACAGCTAGTGACCGATACGAGTGCCAGTCTTCAATGACTGGTTATGTTCGCTATTGGGGAGCAGAACCAAAACCATAGGCATATCTATTGATCCTTTGGCTTTCCTAAGTCGGATTACCTTATCCAGGAAGGCATATCTTCTTAGGTCTTCTAGATCGTACGTAACATCAACATTTCGAATAACGAACTTCAACACCTTCTCGGACTTCAATTGATGGTGCTGAATTTTCAAAATATCGTCAGCTTTGATACCAGCGACGAGCTTCTTATAGATAACTTCGTCTAGACATTTCACTTTTACTGTCTGTGCTCTGCCTGTATGCATTACGATTTTTTCTAGAGGTACATGCTTCTTAATCTCGTTCAAAATTTCTTTAAGAGGCTTACCATGAGTGCGTATGATAATTGGTGGGACATATGAACTTTTACTTACCAAGTCCTTTTGTCCATTTCTGCTGCGTTTTTCTCTGGCGGCAGTAAAAACTTCATTGACGTTGGCGATCTTTTTTAAATTATCTATCCTCGTCTCTTTCCTGGACTTCTTATTTTTCACACCAATCCAAAGGGTTGCCATCAGTAGTAGGGTCATCTTCTGTTTTCCTTTTGCGACTGGGGTCGTCCTTGCTACTACATAGTACCGGTGATAAGGAGGCGTCCATGTACTCCTCCTCCTTCTCCAACTCAGGAGTTGGTTCAATATTGGGACTGGCAACCACGGACTTGGTTGCAAGAGCATTCTAAGCAGTGAATCGAATGAGCATTCTTTAAGTAAAACTAACCTTTGTTCTTGAAATTTCTTATCCATTTCTGTCATCAATTGTTGGCATAAATCATTCTTTAGTGCTGCCTGCTTTTCACTGATGATGGCATCAAATGCAGCAAAACGCTTGTCTCTGGTGATGACGTCATTGTATACGAACTCGTGGGAGAACTCTCCTTCATTTGGCAAACTGAAGCCGCTGTTGGTAACCTGGTTAGATGTTTAAAAGAAATAGTCGTCCTTAAAAGGACGTACCTAGCTCTAAAGAATAAAGTCAGGTTTGCGAGAAAATTAATTCTACGCCAGGGACCCACTTGTGAATGATTAGGATGACAATAGATGCTAAGAGAAATGTCCTTAGTCAGGTTTGCGAGGAAATTAATCCCAACGCCAGGGACCCAGAAGGATAATGAGCGTCTTGATGTACTGGTTTACGGGAATATTAATTCCAACGCCAGGGACCAGCACATAAGACGTAACAGAAGGTGAAAATCGCCCTGAAAAGGGCGCACCGTGAAATGAGAGCAATGAGATGATATCTGAAATGAGAGTAGAAGAGCTAGTCCGTCCTGATCGTCTGATCGTCCTGTAAACCTCCTCATACCTATACCTATACCAGATATTAGGAAAATAACTAAAGGTTATACCTCAATAACCTATTCAAAAAACTCAAATTACCGGGACGATCTTTTGCCATAAAAAACAGCCTTGAACTTACCAAAAATCTTGATACTCTCAACATCCCTGAGAACCATATTCTGGTCTCTTTCGATGTCACGGCAATGTTTCCCAGCATACCTATCGAGGACACAATCAACATTTTGGAGGACGTGTTACACGACAATGACATTCCGTTGGCTAAGGTTAGGGACTTGCTGCTGCTCACCAGACTTTGCTGCTACAACAACTTTTTTCAGTTTGACAGCAAATTCTACAAAATGGAGAAAGGTACACCCATGGGTAGCATCTTGAGCCCTTTCTTGGCCAACCTGTTTCTCAATCATCTTGAAAATTTGGCCCGTACTAACTTTAGTTATTTTCCTAGTATCTGGTATAGGTATGTCGACGACATTTTTACTGTCTGTCACATTGACCATATTGACAAATTGAAAGATGATTTTAACGATCTATGCCCCTCGATCTCTTTCACGGTTGAGACAGAAAACAATAATTCACTCCCTTTCTTGGATCTACTGGTGCATAGAGAAGGCAGTAAACTTGCCTTCAGTATCTACAGGAAGTCGAACTACGTACCAGCTTACATTCACAGCAATTCAAACCACTGTTTCGGCCATAAGCTCGCTGAGTACAACCATATGATTCACCGAGCTCTGAACATCCCGATGACACTTGAGAACAGGAATACAGGGTTCGTACGGTGCTTATAAACCTGAAAAGGTGCTTATTTTTGAAACCCTTTTTTAAGGCCTTAAATAGTGCTTATTTTTTGAACCAAGTGCTTAAAATTGATTTTTAATAAAGGGCTGCTTCCTGAGAAACGTAAAGCATTAAATCCATGCTGTTTATTTACATCGTCAACGCTATGAGTTGTTAGCTTGTGATATAGGATGACTACGGTAAATAAAATGATTTAAGAAAAATGGCAAAGCAAAAATAAAAAAAAAATCAGATCTTGGAGAAATTAAAGAGAAAATAGATGAAAAACGAATGAACTTAAAAATTAAATCCGTATTCCTGAAAGGAGATAGAGATAAAAACTATTTTCTGCCCCAAAAGTTTGTCCTAAACTTCCTATTGCTGTTCTTTGTAGTTGAACATACTATACGTTTTATGTCTGTATAATTTTTATTAACATAAACCACATTTGTAACTTTTCAAAAATTTGGTCATTTACTATCCTTTTCAGTCTCAGCATTTTTTTAAGCATTCATCATTCTGTAATTGCAATTATTATTTATCCCACATATTAATAATTTTTAAGATAATTAGAATAATTTTTAATTTCATACTGTCCTAATATTGCAACATTTAAATAAAAACCTTTCATTAACCAAATAAATATACTGAACGGCCGATTTATTAGAGACACCCCACTAATAGGGTGTTAAGCCTCCTTTAGCGATGAGAACTGCCTGAATACGTGCTGGCATAGATTCAAGAAGGTGTTGAAACCGTTGCGGAGGAACAGCAGCCCAGGCTGACATCACAGCGTCCCGTAATTGGTGCAGGTTGGACGGTGGTGTGGGAAGGCGTCGGATGGTTCTCTCCACTTCATCCCATAAATGCTCGATCGGGTTGAGATCGGGCGACCGAGCTGGCCACTGAAGCAAGTGGAAGTCCGCATCATGTTCTTCGAACCAGTCCAAGACCATTCGAGCACGGTGACGGAGCATTGTCCTGCTGAAACTGTCCGTCACCACCAGGGAACACAGTCATCATGAACGGATATCAGAGAACCCAGTGTGTCACAAGAGAAGACACCCCAGACCAGCACTCCTCTTCCACCCGCCTGTACGGTTGTCTGCTGACAGAATGGGTCCACGGCCTTGTGCTGTCTGCGCCAAATGCGCAGTCTGCCGTCCACATGATGAAATAGGAACCGCGATTCGTCGGACCAGGCGACCTTCTTCCACTCATCAAGTGTCCAGTGGCAATGCCTGTGTGCCCATAGCAAGCGCGCTTTCCTATTTTGCGGTGACAGCGATGGTACCCGTACTGGCTGCCTGTTGTTAAACCCAGCCTCATTCATCCACGGCCCTTTTTCGTCTGGAGTTGTTTTTGTTGGAGGTTGATTTTTGGCATAACTGCCATTCACGGAATACCCTTGACACTGTTGCACGGAAAACCCGAGGAGGTTCGCGGTTTGCGAAATGCTCAACTACGCCCATCGAGCTCCAACGATCATACCTCGTTCAACTTCGGTCAAATCCTTGGATTTACCCATATTCAGTCCACTTCTGCTGCTGACTGCAACTTGTGTTCCAATGCATCCCTTTTATACACCGCTTTGGCCTGTTCCATTGTTTGGGTGTTACTGAGAGGCCGATCCATTTTCCGTAAGAGATGTCTCTAATAAATCGGTCGTTCAGTGTATTATTTCAAAGTAAACCTGTTTCCGTAAAGAAACCCATGGGCTTCTATTTAGGGACAACGTCAGATTTTTAAAAATGCAAAAACTAAATACAAGCCCATGGGCTTGTTAACGGAAAACCCCAGTGCCAAGTAGCCCCTTTTCTGCTTAATAATAATATTTTTAATTTCGTTAACCTACACCAAATAGTTTTCGTATTATATAGACTGTAACCAGATTAAACCAATCTTTGGAAAAAACTTCCTTCGGCGGGAGGAAGTAGGCTTAGCTAGACTTCGAGTTGATCATTGCTTTTAACCCATCAATATTAATTACGAAAGAACCCACCACCGTTATGACTGCGCCTGGGGAGAAATCCTTACCGTGGAACACATCCTAATCACTTGATTTTGACACGACAAACTGAAACTTTCTTTAGGGTTATTCGCTACTTTAAAGGAATTAGTGGGGGATAATTCATTATGTATCAAACAGGTTTTCATCTTTTTGAAGAAAATCAATTTTTTTAGACTGATCTAGTCAATTCATCTTTGGAATAACATAATTTTAACTAACAATTGTTATTTATTTTGCATCCATCCCTGTGATTTTTATCTCGTATAACATCTACATCTTTTTAGTCAAAAGTCTATTTCGGGCACAAATTGACTGTTGTAGTTGACGTGGTTGTAAACTTCAACCAACCAAAAATCTTCCAAGAACATTTCGTCTTACTTTGTCCTTAGGAAACGATCCTCCAAAATAGCACCCAACATTTAATGTAAATACACATCCTGTATAGAAAATCGAAAAATAATAAATAAAAGTGTTATAATATGTTTTAATTTTTTTTTTTTTTTTTTTTTTTTTTTTTTTAGACTTTGCCTATTGAGTCTGTTTGACAAACACGCATTCATATAAGGCAGACTTGCCTGATAATACCTAAATTAATTGCGCTAGAGGTGCTTAAAAAATTTTGGAGGTGCTTATTTTTTTCGTGAGAAAAGTGTACGAACCCTGGAATACTGAACTCCGCCAGATCAAAGATGCTGCTGCAGCCAATGGTTTCAATAGTAAAATTCTAGATAAATTGATTAAGAGGCAGAACTTCAAATTGAAACTTACCGAAGCCACAATCCTCATCCAAGAACTCGGGACAGAAAGAAATATTTCTGCCTCCCATATAACAGAAAGTTAACTAGGGGCGTGGAGAAAATCCTGGGATTGTTTGATCTTCAGGTGGCATACAGAAGTAGCCACACTTTGAGAAGACTTTTAGGCAATACCAAGGATAAGATCCAGACCACCGAAAAATCCGGGATATATGAGATCATATGTGGTACTTGTGACCACAAATATATCGGACAAAGCCGCAGAAGAATAGAGACCAGAGTAAAAGAACATTTCGACTACTTCAGAAACCTCAGACCAGAAAAATCTGCGTACGCTGAACATATAATAAAAACCGGACACGACATGAAGAAAGAAAATTTCAAAATTCTGCATGTGACGGATGACTTCAAGAGGTTGAATTTCTTGGAGTCCTTGGAGATATTGAAGTGCAATAAACAAAAATTCTTGAATCATGATGCTGGACCCCTGGATCTATCTCGATGGGAAAGTCTGCTAGCCCATGCTAAATAACGGTTTTCCTGGGTTTTTTGTTATTTTCTGTTTACTTCCTTTCTTTGTAACTTTGTATAATTCTGCTTCTCCCGTTTTACTGTATAGCTCTCTCCAAGGTCCGCTATTTTCTTTATTTTTCACCTCATTGGCTACTTATATTATATAAACCCTGTTCTTTGCTTGTTACTTTGATTCATACTGATGATGGCTACCTGGTAGCAGAAATGTATACATCTATGACTATTAAAACTCTTTTATGGAAAAGTGGCATCCTTCCTTCATCTATACTGGACCAGTAACGTGATTGTTGTACATGCCACAAAACCTTTGGCTCATTAATGAAGATTATGTTTATTAACAACAGCATTACGTGCAAATTGCGACTCATCTGACCAGAAAAATCTTCTTTGTGAACTATGGATCATCATCAATTTGACAAAGAAGCCAGTTACAGTACTCTGAACGTATTTCATAGTCACATGCATTAAGGCTTTGAATGATAGTGCACATGGAATGGATGAAATTTATGATCATGAAGCATATTCCACACGGATCCTACACTGCAACCAATATCTTCAGCAATTGAATGTATGCTAGTATGTGGATGAGCAGCAACTGCAGCAAGAACCACTATGGCAGTGTCCTCATTTTTTGCCGTTTTTTTGTCGTCCCTGTCTTGCATGTGGTTGAACAATACCTATGTTCTGAAAACGTGCAATAAATTTTCCAAAGGCTCGTCTTGAAGGATAGTGGCGATTTGGACATCTTTCAGCACAATATCTTGGACATGTGGGTTGCAAGTACAATATCTTGTTAACTTGCACCATAACAAAATACCATGTCAACCATTTCATTTTGAGAGTATTCTGCCATTTTTTGAATGTTGCCATTCAAGTGATCAGGATCAATGCTGCTTATACAGGGTGATTCAGAATTCATTGTACAAACTTCTAGGGGAGGTAGTAATGGGTGATTCTAAGCAAAAAAGTTCATATGAACGTGGGTCCGAATTTGAATGATAACTGAGATATGAACAGAAATAAAAATGCCGCCACCAAGATCAACAAGTTAATAACTCAAATTCTGTAACATCTAGAATGATGAGTTTTGGTGAAACAACAGGGTAAATAAAACTGTGTGCAACGTTAAAATTTGATCGAATTCTAACGAGTAGTTTCAGAGACCATTAGCTTTTCAGGGTAACGACTCATTCATTCTCATTCATTTTCAAATGTACTGTTTTCTAATAAGTAATAAAGTTCTAATAAGTGGTCTCTGAAACTACTGTAGGCCCTACTGTTTTCTAATAAGTATGGTTTTTATCCACATCGGCTAGCCATGCACTGCTGATTGAGGCAATGATGCTGAACATCCAGCATCGTGCATTTTGATTTTAGTTTTTCTATATCGGCCAAACCTAATAAAAATTCATTTACATCATTCTGACAATTTGAATGCTCATAGGTTTTAAGAGAGAATAAAATAAAAAATAAAGAGAAATAAAAATACGCTAAATTAATTTATAATAGGTTTCGTACATTTATTAAAATAATACTAATAAAAAAGAATTTAGATCCAGATTTTATTTTTCAGTTTAGATCCAGATCGTGGAATTTATTTCTTTTATTTATTATTTTATTCCAATCGTAATTCGATTTTAAAAATAATAAAAATACATTTAATTACTTTAAGTATTTGAACAACGGGAGTTTGGCATTGGAAACATCTGAACAACGGGAGTTTCGAATAGAGCAAGATGGCAAGAAAAAATTGGGTCCAAAGTATCCAGTGCCGTTATCCGGTTGTGAAGATGGACATTGTTTTAATTCGAGGCAAGTCAAGAAGAGCAATAAAGTCCCGAACTACCACTTAGAATTCCTGTTTTTCGGATTTTTCGTAGAATGGATAGTCACTTCGTTCTGTGTTGTATTGAATGAGTTATTATTTAACCAATTTGGAGTTATAATTTAACTTTTGGAGATTGTTCTGTTTACCTACAAGTGTAATTATCCCGGGCAACGCCGGGTCCTCTGCTATATATATATATACAGGGTGAATACAAAAGTCTGAACCCCCCTTTTATTTTTTGAACCGAAGCAGATATGTCAATTTTGATGAATCCAATGAATAGGAAGTTGTGGGTGGCCTATCCCATGGTGCACTTTTCATCATCCCAAATATGCAAATTAAAACACATTCAAAATTTATCTCAAAAACCGTAAGGGATAGAGAAAATAACCCAATTGCAAACTTGTTCAGCATAAAAAAACAAACAAAACAAAACAAAACAAAATCATCCAATTTAGCAAAAGAGTCGATTGATTGTCACGTGAGTGTTGAGATTTCGTTAGTATAGAAACAATTCGAGTGGGTGTCTCCAAACCCTTGATTGATAAGGGATTCACCTTTCTTTTGATCAGTGACCAGCGTTTTCCAACGATAGATTGGCTATCGAACTCAAATCTGTGTTGTCAGAGATTCCAAGTAAAAAAGAAGTAGTAGAAGTTTGACTTTCGTGCTAGCCGGGCGTGGTAGCCATCGCTACTCATATTACTTTCCTATGCATAAGAAAGTATTGTAATCACGAAAAATTTCGACCTCCAGATTTTCACTGATCTTCACGTTTTAGGGTCCCTAGATTACGAAAAAGTGATTTCTGGAAAATGTCTGTGTCTGTGTGTGTGTGTCCACGATAGCGTCCAAACGGCTAAAGCTATCGAGACCAAACTTTAAACTTAAGATTATAATCTTCCTCTGGAGGTCTGATTAGTTTTCCAGTGGAACCTGTGTAGCGGAAGTATCAGTTTACTCCAGCGCCAAAATATAAATTTTGAAATATACAAAAGTGTTTAGAAGCTAATTTTAAACAACCTTTGTTAAGAAAATTTTTCAAAATTCCAACCGGAAGTACCCGTTTTACTCTTGTCAAAATCCAGTTTTTTGCGAAATAAGATGGTATAGGCAAATTTGGAATCTATACCAGTGTTTAGAAGCTAGTTTGAAGTAACTTTTATTCACAAACTTTTTTAAAATTTCTATCGGAAGTAGATTTTTTAGACAGTTGTTTAATTTTTTTCTGAATTTGAACCAGGTCATTTATGTATAAGAAAGTCGGGTGGTGACCACGCCTCATTTCTTTTAGCTTAAATTCGGCATTTAACTGGTCTATCTTACGATCCCAGTTGAGAAATTCAAAAAGTTTGGATTAATTAAGTTTTAAGTTTAGAAGTTTTCGTTTTAGTTCACACCAAAGTTTAGTATTTTATTTTCCCTCGTGCCGAGAATTTTTTAAAGGAGTGCCCATAGCAGAGCACCTGCTTGATCAATTAAATTGTTCGTAAATCCTCAGTGTAATCCCAGATCGTGTAGGAGAAGGAACCCCTCCCCAAGCCATCTCCTAGCCACGTCGCTGGACGAGAACCACCTCAGCAGACGACCCTGATCGAGACCCGAGCATTAGCGGACAGATTGAGAAGATACGGTAAAGCTAGCATTCATTCCCGTCTCAGTGGCCATTCTTTCCTTACACATTCTTATTTTAATTAGTATTTGGGAACGGAACATTTTAATACAGTTATATTGTGGGAAGGACAGATTACATATTAATTAGTTATAGTAAATTCAGTTTGGAGAGCTTCATTCCTGTACTCTCCCTAAACCGTAAAATATTCCTTACAGACTAATTAAATTTAACTGTTAAACCTCAGAGAGATGTCTTTGTTTGTTAACGTCATAAGACTCGAATATCAAGATATCCTTCTTGTTTAAATTTCATTGTTACCTTATAAATTATCCAGTTTGCCATTTGATTTACACAAAGTTTTACTTAAGTCAATTCAACATTCTCGATTCATTTTCATAAATTATCAGATTCAAAGAAACCATTTTAGTTTATGATCACAATTATCCTTAAGTTCACAGATCATTATCTCGTAACATTTATCTGTCCAGATCTAGAAATTGATATGTTGATCGTTATCCACGTTTTAAGTTAATCACCAAAATTTTCCATTGAAATTATATTTGATTCTCATTAATTTACAGTTGTTTTAATTGATATATATTGATACAAATTATTCTATTATTCAATCAAAATTTATTCTCAATTGCTGACTACTATAAATTGATATTTGATTATTTGAAATTTCATTCTTACATTTCTAAAGAAACCCATTCAATATTGATTTGACAATTCACTATTGTTTTATAGGCCTACCTTTCTTGTTAAATGTTCCAATAAATTTTATTTTATTAATTGTTATTAATGCCTCGAGTGCCTTGATTCTCTCCTCATTGGTCGCACCGGATGCGGACGGTTTTTAGTTATGTAAGTGGGATAAATATATAATCATCAATTGGCTAATATTATAATTCGGAGGCGCAGTCTTTTCTAAATTATCCAAATTATCAATTCGACCAATTTTCATAATCTTTATCCGCCGGATCCTTACAGGATAGCCTCTATCCGAAAAGTCAGTTTTTTCAGGGTCTTACCACCCTGTGTTCAATTTTTATTATTTATTATTCCAACTGTTCAATAACCTTTAAAGCAGCAGAATGATAAATATAGATGAGGAGTGGGAGGGGAATAGATTGTTCTGTAATTCATGTATGGGGTAACTGCAGATCATCTTGAACATTTGTATATTCTTCTACTCTTGCTGGCCACCCATGAAAATAGTAGACAACAGCAATGACTAATTCAAACGCATCTTCTCCAAAACTTTGTAATGCTTTCAGATATGCCTTATGAACAATATGAATTGGCAAGTCCCAAAATTAACTAACCCTTGTGATCTAATTTTGATTACATGTAATTCTTCCTAAAAAGTCGATGTCCTTTTTATTTACGTTAGGTCCACCTGAAATAATCAACAGAAGTTTGTGAAGAGATAAATTAGCGTTATTAATGGCATCGTGGATTTTTCCATGGAATTTTTGCATCTGCTTTCCAATAAAGAAAGTTTGCAGATGTCTAGAAACTACGGAGGGTTATTTCACCACGACTGTCAGAACTTTGGAAGTCTGTGGTTTCATTGGAAACCCTTTCTCCAATATCTGTTATGGTCTATGTGCTTCCTTTGACATCGTGCTATGGCCCTGCACCGTCTAGAGTTCTGGGACAGCGATTTCCAAGGCCTTGTTTGAGCAAGCCAAATCCACATAAGTCTATGGATGAAGCGTCTGGAGACTTTACAGGAATGCCTGAGAAGGGAATTGCAGAAATTCCGGTCTCCACATGCATTTGTTGAAAATAATTGAGGGTCGAACGAGAAGTATGTCTGAAAGCCTTATCTTGGTGGATGAAGACCTTACTGCTGTCCCTCCCATAGAAATTTGGAATTTTTTCCCCGTATAATGGTTCCAAAATGTCCTGATAATACTGTGCATTTATTCTGGCGTTTTTGGCAACTCGGTGGATCTTCAGCCGTCCTTTTGAACAGTATCCCGCAACGATCATGAACTCTTCGGGAAACTTTCACGACATCTGCGGACCCAATCAGCTGGGCCTTTTGCATCGACGGGCGATATGAAATGGCATGTGTCTTACCGCAGTTCGTTAGATAGACCCACGCTTCGTTGAGAATCACTACTTATTTCCATTTGTCGCAGCTTAAGTGCTTTTCATACAACTTCCTAGGATTCGTTCGTCGCTCAGCAATGTGTCAGATGTTTAACGCATGTACGCGGGCTTTATAGAATTTCCAAAGGTTCAGATTTTTATGGATAATGCGGTTAACAGTTGCCCATGATGTGCCGGTTTTCTGTGCCATAGCCTTTCCTTTCCTGTTGGATTTTCCTGAACTGCCATTCTCCAGATCAAGTTAACAGTGGTGCATGAGCGACGTGGACACTTCCTTTTCAAGGCCATTTTTTTCCTTACTATAGTTATCCGGAATCCCGGACTTCTTAATGTCAGCAATTATTCTGTTTACTGTGCGCTTGTTAATAACAATTCCGGCCTCTTTACATCGTTGAACGATTATATATGAACTGAATTCGGCATGGGAAAGGGCTTTAATGTACCCTTTCCAGTAATCCGCAATTTTTCTATACATGCTCTAAGTGTCACAGTTGTTTTCCAGTTCATTTGACAGGTATACAAGATGGCCGGCAGCATGTTAATTTTAGTCAAATTAGATCAGTCTATTCACCTGGGAGGGGGGAAAGTTGGGACAGTCGTGATGAAATGACCCTCCGTATGTACAGTCAGGTGCAAAAAAGGTTTAGCCTTACGTCATAGTTGAGCACGTGAATAGTACATCCCAAGCATATACCTGCTACCCTATTTTCATTCAGAAGGGACAGGTTCAAAAAGTACCCGATTTTGCAACCGATCAACATCCAGTAAGCTCAGTTCCTACGGAGCAGGTAAAAACCTTTTTGCACCCGACTGTACTTCGCCTCTATCCTTTGAACAATATCTTACTATTATTTGGAGCGGTTCATGATCTTCGACATTTGTTGTTTCATCAAAACAAATAAAAAAAACTAAATAAACTTACCAGAATGACAGCACTAAAATGTGATTCTCGTGACGATTTTTTCAATGTACTTTTTCAAATCTTCCCTTCAGGTCATCAATAATATTAATTCTTTAACTACTAAATACAGGAAATACTAGATTTGCGTAACAAACGCAAGAACAAAAAACAAAAGATTTGCTTAGTCAACAACCACGAAGTGTGACATACAAGACTGCCAGATCTTTCTTTGAACTAGGAAGGAAAACCTTTCCCATGATTCTTACTCTAATCCTTGATTTGGGAAATTCTTTCCAACAATGACAGCATTATGTATCAGAAAAAAATAGAAAACTTTCTTGACCCTACAGTTTCAGGAGAAATAGTGAGAACTCGTCACAAACTTCGGTATCTTGGTTACAATTAATAAATTTGTTACTATGGGTTGCTCTCTTTCTGAAAACGGGACATTTCAGCGTCACGAAGCTGTCTAGATTTTTAATTCGATTAGATTTACTCGATTATTTCAGTAATACTTACGTGCGAGGGACCTATCACCGGATCCAGCCTCCAGCTCGCCCCGACGGCACAATTCCCCCGTTGGTTATTACCTTGGTTTTCTCCGCATCTATGGAATGCCCACCAAGCTACTTTCGACGATGGGAATCGCACCAATAATTTGTGCGAGAGTTGGAATTTTTCTTTCAATAATTTGGTGGAGTACGCACATCCAACTACTTGGAAGGCCATTGAAAATATCCGCAAAGATTAAACGTACCACGAAGGAGCATCAGAAGCGACTTAAGACCCCTATGCCTAGAATACGTACAAAAGAAGACGTTGCCAGTATTTTTAAATGGTATAGGACATGTACTTAGACTAGATTGATTTGAAATTATTGTCCTACACCCTCATATTTATGTATTATTATTTAATTTTTACTTTATAAAAATTTAATGTATGTGATTAATTTTTTTTTCTGAAAATAAAAGATACTGAAGTTACAGTATGAGCAGTTTGGGGCAAATATCCTATACCGGGCTTTGCAAAAGTTCTGTTACACTCTTTACATCCCCCAAAAAATGGACTGCTCATGATTTGGATAATTCCATTCCACAAAAGGATCAAATAACATATTGGAAATTACGTGTTAACCTCTGAATGATCCTAATGTCCACGACAAAAGCGATGGAAACGAAACGAGTGGAGATCGCTGCTCTCCTGCGCGCGGGCCACACGAAGTCCGAGATTGCCAAGCTCCTCAAAGTCAGCCGGATGACCATCCACAGAGTTGCGGACAAGCTCAAGAATGGGAGAGACCTTAGAGATCAACCTCGTTCAGGTAGACCTCAAGTCGTCAACCGTTTGGCTGTGAGAAAAGCCTTCGAACAAGACCCGACGCTCAAAATGACTGCGCTCGCAAAGAAAAAGAAAATTTCGGTGTCCACAGTGTCCAGAGCGGTCAGAGAAGAAGGTGGAAAGAGCGTGAGGCCTCTGCTGACGGATCGGATACGGGAACAACGACTTGAAGAGTCATGGCGAGCGAATTGTCATTTTCTCTGACGAAAAGACCTTCACAGTCGATCCTGTCGTCAACAAGCAAAACGACTGCGTGGTAAGCTTCGGCCAGGACATCTCCAAGGTCCGCTGCGTGTCTACAACCAAGCACCCGGCCTCTGTGATGATGCTCGGAATCGTGGCGTCGAATGGCGAGAAAATGCCAAACGTGTGGTTCCCAAGTGGATACCGGCTAACAGCGGCTGATTACAAGGACATCCTGGCCACAAAAGTCCTTCCCTGGGTGAAGAAATGCGGACTACATCTTTCAACAGGACGGTGCCCCTGCCCACACGGCCAACACTGTGCAAAACTAGTTGGGGTCCAACATGACCTTCTGGTCGAAGGGCTTTTGGCCTCCGCAGTCGCCAGACCTCAATCCACTTGACTACAGCGTGTGGGCGCATGTCGAGGGGAAGGCCTGCAAGGTCCGTCCCAGCAACGTCGACGAGCTGAAAACATCTGTCAACCGTGTGTGGACCGGAATGAGGAAGGACTACATTCGCAAAGTTTGCAAGGCTTTTCGGCCTCGTCTGGAGCGGGTTCTTGATGCAGATGGTGGCTACATTGATTAAATGACTAATTACAATGTTATTCTACATGATGGCACAATAAAAACATGTCTAACTGCATCGTGAACATCGTCGTGTTCATTTCTTTGACGGTCGTCACGAGTGTAACAGAACTTTTGCAAAGCCCGGTATTCGTCCCATTCAAAATGGGATGTATGGTCACGTTAGCCATACATTGGGGCATACACATTTTCTAGGAACCTTGAGTGGGATTATTCTAACAGGCGTTCAGCATGCCCTCAATTCCAGGATGATTTTGCTCATGCTGGTAAGCACTGTCTGGGAGGGGAGGGGGGATACAAATGATTCCTGGAAAGGTAGCCTTGTACTTCTGGTCAAACAGGGTTCATATCACTGTTATGCCCAAAATTTGATATTTTGAGAAAGATAGTAAGGATTTTGGAAAATGTTTTGTAATTAATAAGAGACACTGATACCAAAGGAAAAACGGGTGAAATTTAAATAATTTCTTAACAGTATTAAAAAAAAAGCTAGAAATGAGACAAATTCTCAAAAAAAAAAGAGAGAGAGAGAGACTAAGAGACTAACCTCAAAAGAGAGACTAACAGCTAGAAAAGAGACCTGCTCCTAGGACCATCTGTAGCATTTTGATCCTGAAGATGTAAGGATACCCTGTATAATAGGTTGTACTGTAATTTATGACCATTTCAATGATTAATGCTAGACAATTTTTGTGATTAATTTCTCTCAAGAATGATGAAATGTTAAGGCTAAATATTTTGAAATGTTAAAATTTTTCATTATTAAAAAATCCCATATCTTTCTGTGAATGTTTGTGACAAACATGTCTATACTTTTCGAATTATTGGTTTTTTTTCTGTTACTTTTATTGAATTGCACGGTATTTTAGAAAAGCATTCGCCTCTTCTTGTGCTTTAGGTACCGGATTGGACAAAATAATCTAAACACCTACGTAATTACAATGCTCTAGGAAACCAATCTTATAATCCCGCCCTCTATCTTTGGTCCGTGCCACCTAGCAGGCAAGAATGTACACACATAAGTCTGTTAGTAGCAGTGTTATTATAGTAATGCTAATGCTAAATGTACTGCGCAGTGGTGGAACAGCTGTGCCAATTGCGCCAAGTAGCGCCAAATTCAAATTTCTGCGCAACACTGCGCCATTTTAGCGATTTCGTGCAAACCTGCGCCAAAAGCAAATTTTTCGACATGAATAAAAAACGTGAGACTAGGTGTGAGTCAGCTCGTCTGAGTAGAATTAATCAGATGCTGAAGGATAAATTTCTTTTTGCAAAGGCCTTATTTTTGAGAAGTGTGTCACAGTTATTTTCTGGATTTTTAAGACTGTTCCAGCGTGAAGAGCCTCTTGTGCACATCTTGTATGACGAATTAGTTAATTTGGTGAAGAAAATTATGGGAAGATTTCTGAAGGCTTCAAGTTTTAACAATCTCAGTGGTGCCGAATTAATAAATGTTGATTTTGATAAAAGTGATTATTGGCGTGCAAAATTTGAGGTTGGCTTTGATACTGAAAAAGAACTGCTATCACTTGAAGTAAAAGACAGAAAATCATTTATGTTGGGAGTAAGTTCATTTTATACTGCATGCACCAGACATTTAATTAAAACGCTTCCATTCCAAAACAAATTCTTGGAAGATCTTAAATGCTTGCATCCTCTTTTTCGTACTGAAGATTCATCTTTAAAGTGTATAAAAAGAGTTGCTGCAACTTTACCCAATGTTGTGTCACCAGAAGAGATGTGTTTATTACCTGATGCATGGGTAAGGCTTCAGAATGAAGATTTACCATTAGTTTTGCCTCGCATGAACGTAGTGGAAGAAGATGAATGTGAATTGGAGAATTCCAAAAATGATGCTAGCAGTATGCGCATAGATGAGTATTGGACACATATATTTCAAATCAGAGACTTATCAGGAAGCATCAAATATGAGGTTATAGCTAAGCTTGTTAAAGCATTGCTAAGCATTGCACATGGTAATGCTGACAGTGAAAGAGCTTTCAGCATCAACAAAATGATGATTGAAAACCGATCAAGTTCGACCATTGAAAGCATTAATGCTTTAAGAACAATCAAATCCCATGTACTAAGGATTGGTGGTGTCGAAATAGTTCTGATAACTCCAACCTTGATCAGATACGTTAAAGGCTCAAGACAACGATATGAAGCAAGAGTTGCTGTTACGAATAATAAACGTAAACTTGAAGAAACACATTCTTCTGAAACCCTAGAATTAGAAAGCATACAGAAATTGAAAGAAGAGGAGGAGAATCTGAAACGGCAGTTAAGCATGTCTCAAAAACTTCTTCAGAATGCTGAAAAAGCCATTGATGAGGGCTTAAAGAAAAAGGACCTTTCTGTAATTGAAAGCGGGCAGGTTCTTTTAAAGGAAGCGAAAACGAGAATTGAAAAAAATTTAGAACTAATAGAAAAGAACAAAGATAAATTATCATCAATTAACTCATCAAAGAGGAAGAAGAAAAACTAAATTTAAAATCTGAAAATGATGTCACTTAAATGTTATTTTATTCTGTTGACCATTTATTGATTGTATATTTTTGTTCCTTTCACTATAAATTATTGTACATTAAAGCCTTAATGATTTTATTTTTAAATTTGTGTTATAGTTGCTTGCTACATAATTCAATTGAACATTTCATTGTTTGATACTTAATTTCTTCCTGCTACAAATTGCTGCAAATCGCCAATTTTTTCTGCTACAGACTGCTACAAAATGCTAGTTTTCCTGCTACAAAAGTTGCTACAAATTGATTATTAGGCCGTTCCACCACTGACTGCGGCATGAAATACTTTATGGCTGACCTATCAGATTTCGAAAGAAGCATGATTAAGTAAAGCAAAATAAATAAATAAATAAAAATAAACCTTAACAGAATCTGTGGAACGCTTACCAAAGTGAAGAGTTGAAGAAAAACATTAGGTCGCTTATTCATAATAGATTTATTTATATAATATGCATGATTGTTGGGGCCAGTCTTGCCAGAGCTTCAGTAACAAAAACGGCCACCCTTGTTGGGATCTGAAGAAATACAGTGTCGACTGTTATGACAGGCTATAAGAAACAGGGAAAGATATCATCTGCCAAGCACAACAGTGGCCTAAAGTTGAAGCTCACCGATAGAGACAGAAGGCTTTTGAAGTGGATTGGTGGCCAGAAAGCACAAAACAACAGCATCCCAGATAACATCCGAAATGAACACACAACTACAAGAAGCTGTATCAACAAAAACTATCTGGCGTGAACTGCATGCAGCAAATATACATGACAGAGTGGCTATTCCAAAACCACTGGTGACATCATGCAATGCATTGAAATGACAAAAATGATATAGAAATTGGACACAACAACAATGGGAGAATGTCATTTAGTCAGACGAATCGTCGTTCACATTATTCCAAATGTTTACTTTGGGAGAAGCTAGCCTATGATGTTGACTGTATTTCCTTCAGTGATGCTATGGGGGACAATGTCTTACCGTGGTTTCGATTAGGCCAATCATCTTCATCCAATGCTGCAAACTGTGTTCGCTGATGAACGACCTATGTTCCAAGATGAAAATGCTACCATTCACACTGCCTGAATTGTCCAAGACTGGTTTAAAGACAATAGGATGAACCACAACACCTCACTTCCCTGATCTTAATATTATTGAACGATTGTGGGGGATTTTGGAGACCAAGGTGAGCAGTAAATTTCCACTTCCAAGGACACTCAATTAGCGACATTTTGCAGGAGGTGTGGCTACATACCCCTGTGACTGTTGTGCAAGATTTGTTTTTTCAGTCTATGTTGGATACAAGCTGTAATTAATGCTAAAGGAGGGCCATCGCCCTGTTAATAAATATTTTGTCTCATTTCACAGGTGTTCATCTCGAATGTTGTCATATTTTGTCCAACCCCCTGTTAAGTCTTCACAGTCTTCTCTAGGTCACCTTCTCTTAAGTAAATTTTTACTTTCTTAAAATTTATATTAAAACAACCAACATTATATTACTTTGTATTATAAATCTCATTTCCATAAAAGTTGGGACAGGGTGAAAACATGCGATGCAGCCAAAACATTGATACACTTACGTATGAATTTATTTTATTTCAAAAGAAGGTAGTTTATTGGGTGGGTATTAAACATTTCCGAACCAAAAATTTAATTAACAGTAATAAATATTAGTTTTTTTGCGATCCGGCGGTTGCAACACACCCCAGAAATATTGGGACAGTGGGTGACATCTCCCGTCCTTCTGCTCACGCTTTGTAGCCATCGAGAAACAGATGAGACCAATTTCTGTACAATTGCAATGGGAATTTGTTGCCGTTCCTGCAGCATGAAAGTTTTCAGCTGTTGAACTGTTCAGGGTCGTCATTGACGTAAGTTCCTCTTAATAATTCACCATATATTCTCTATTGGGGACAAATCTCTGGACTGCAGGCAGGCCAATTTAATACCCGAATTCGTCTATTGTGTAGCCATTGTCCTGTAATGCGAGCAATGTGGGGTTTAGTATTATCTTGTTAAAATAGAAAGGGACGGGTTCCAAAAAGACATCACCGAGAAGGAACTTATGTTTTTCTAAAATTCCAATATGTGCTTCTGCATGAATGATGCCGTTGCAGATGTGCAAGTTTCCCAATCCATTGGCATTCATGCAGCTTCAGACCATTATTGAAGCTGGCTTCTGTACAGCACTTCAGTAACAGGCAAGATTGACCTTTTCCTCTTTGGTTTTAAGTACATGCCGACGATTTTCGCCAACAAAACCATAAATATAGATTCATCGGACCACAAAACACGTTGCCACTGGGCATCAGTCCGCTTCCGATGGGTGCGTGCCCAAGCTAGGCACCAGTGTGTTTACGAATATCTTTCGTTTTGCATAATAGAGCTTCAACTTACATTTTGTGATATAGTGGCGAACGGTATTCAACAATAAACGTTTCTGATAGAATCCTCGAGCCCATTCCGCAATTTCTGTCACTGTTGAATGTCTACTTTTAATGAAATGACCTCCTGAAACTCGAAGATTACGAGCAGTCAGAATTGGTCTTTGTCCTTGCCCTTTACGAATGGTGGTATTTCCTCTCATCCTGTACCTGTTAGTAATATTATGAACTGTAGATGATGAAAATCCAAGATTCTTGGCTATTTCGTCCCGAGATAAGTTGCTTCAAAATTGTTGGCTTGTTCTACTGCGCATATGTTGACCTACTGCCTTGCCTCGACCCATGTTGTCGTGTGAATGACTGGCCACACATTGCAGTCAGCATTTAAAGAGGGAAAAGTTATAACGTAATGTTCTCCAAAAGTTTCGAGAATCTTCATGTCACTTCTATGGCTTCCGGTGCGGTCTTTTCCTTCCGTCCCAACTATTATGATGCATTTTGCCAATGGCAATTTCATTAAAAAATTATATACGACCAAAAAGAGATCGGCATTTATAAATTGTACATATTTCACTTCAGTCACTTCAAACGCATTTATTATTTTTAATTTTGCTAATATATATTTACTCAATCATGTTTTATTTGCTTTTTTCATATTGTCCCAACTTTTATGGAATTGGGTATTGTAGTATAATATAAAGTATAATAATATACTTACATTATAATATTCTTTCTATTGCTAAATACCCAATAGAGCTTTTTCAGCATGTGACTGCATAATTCACTGTGGATTTGCAGTGCTTAGGAACCCAGGAAGTAGAACGTAAACTAGGTCAGCCATCTTGGATGAAAAATCACTTTCGCATGCTATTCACTATGGGAAATTCGTAGTACAGGGTGGCCCAGATTAATATATACAATCTTTGAAAGCGCCGTGTGCGCGACTGACGCAATTCAAATTGCGCGCATTATGTGAGCAAGGGGATGCGAAAAAGGCGCGAATCATGAGAATCGTCCATATCAAGATGGCGGCGCAGCGATTGAGTCTGGAAGCGAAGGTAGATTGTGTGAGGTTGTACTCGGCGACCAACAATTACTCAGAAGTGAAACGTCGTATGGCAGCTAAGTTTGGGACACCCGGACCTTCGTTGATAATGATCAAGAACGTAAACAAGAAGTTTGATCATGAAACTGGCAGCGTTGAAGAGCATAAACGCAGTAGATCCAAGACCGTTGTTACTGACGCCAACAAAGTGCGCCTGCAAAATGAGTTGGCCAGTTCTCAAGAAAAGGACAAGTCGCAAAGGCTTGGTTAGACATTTCTCGTACGAGTATTCAAAGAATCCTGAAGGATCTGAAACTGAGGCCACATCATGCTAGCTTAACAAATCACTTGCTCGAAGATGATCTCGACAGGCGATTGGAGTTTGCCGAAACTTGGCTTGCAATGCTGGAGGACGATCCTGAGTTAGCACGCCATGTGGAATGGAGCGATGAGGCAAAATTTCACGTCTCAGGATATGTGAACCGCCACAACTGCGTGTATTGGCATGCAACCAATCCACATATTGAATTGGAGGTAGACAACCAGAGCCCTGCTGTCATGGTGTGGGCCGGCGTAAGTTACGATGGACTGCTCGGCCTGTTTTTCTTTGAGGACACAGTCGCAGGAGACAGCTACCGTGACCTTCTGGTGAACACTGTATCCCCTATTGACGCAATGCGAGGATTTTGACACCATGTGGTGGCAGCAGGATGGGGCACCACCGCATTATGCTCTCACTGTGCGGAGTTGGTTGGATCAAACATTTCCAGGTCGGTGGATCGGCAGACGCGATCCAGTTGAGTGGCCCCCCAGATCACCCGATTTGACACCACTCGATTTTTGGTTTGGGGATATCTCAAGGACAAGGTCTACTGCCATAGGATCCATAATATCCCAGAGCTTCGGGAAGCAATAACGGAGGAATTTCGCAAAATTCCCCTAGACATGTGCAGGAAGGCCTGTGACAACGTGAAGTTGCGACTGGAAGCTTGCATCGCCATGGAGGGCCGCATGGTGGACCACTCCATAGAAAACAGAGTGTGACTCTCTTCTTCGATCCTTTGACAATGTATTCCACCATAGTTACATGCAGATATTAAAATAGTTAAGGCATACGGCCTTGTTAAAAATTGTATATATTAATCTGGGCCACCCTGTATTTACAAGTAGTATTTTCCAAACCATACACACCTGAGACATGAAAAATTGGCAGTATTGACCCCAGACCTGAATGATCCGTATATTCTATCAACACACGAGTTTACTTCAGATGTAAGCCATCTGCCTTTGTTGGATATAATAGAAATTTCAAGCTCCGTCATTCACAAGCACAGCTGGATCACATGTAAGGGCAGACAAATGAGGGCAAACAAATCACTTCTTGCATACAAGAATATTTTGTGTGGCTGGGTACTTGAAGTGGACTACAAACAAATTAACATCAACACACTCATTTATAGCAAGGTATGTAAGAAATTAAAAAAAGGAATTCACATTTAGAAAATTACAAATTATCTTAACAAAAAAGGAACAGCTATTAAATTTAATTAATCAAGTTGTTTTTCATGTGTAGTATCCAGTTTGCATAATTCAAATAAATTGTAAAAATATGGTTCATGCAATACATTATTTAAGATGCAGGAATAGAATGCCACCTTTGCTAATATGGACCATAATGAATAATTAAGGAACACTATTCCCTCATTTACAAAATGAACGGAGCACATACACCATTATTTTATTCTGTCGTTGTAGTGGGGGTACATTTCTGTTAATTGTGGCGAGCCAAGCTCTTCTTTCTTCTTGGTGTTCTTTCAAAAGGTTACTTTATCCAGGTGCTTTTGGACTGGAGGTATTAGGTGAAAGAACTTGGTAATATTTTATTGTCCAATTCGTACAGCCTAAAATGCAGCAAAAACCCATTGTGTACCAATTTCTTGAGTGAGTACAATGACAGTGAGTAGCGACTTGTTTGTTATTCAGTATGGCAACAAGCTTTCCTCGTATCAGTGATGTCACGATGATGCATTTTTCAAAAAAACCTATACTTCTTTCCTTTAAGAAAATTAGGTATGTACATAAAAGACATAGCATGGAGACGGTAGTGAGTATTCAGGTTAATTTGTTTGTAGTTATGGTTTATTTTGGTACAAGTATTTATATTATGCAGAATTTAGCATAAGATACAGCAAAAGCTAAATTTATTTCCTCTCATTCTTTGCTAAATATTTTTGGTAAATGGGAAACATGAAAAATTTAACAGACCACAATGTTCCACAAGAAAATGTAATGTAATTAAAATATAAAAGTTTATTTCAATGCTTTAAAATAGGAGACATGACTTATTTCATTATCCATTTAAACAAATTGATCTGGTGGACAATAATGTGGATCCATGTAACAAAAAATCTATAAAAATATATATGTATATTTTTTATAATATAAAAATAGGTTAGAATAAAAAAAAAAACTTGGAAAGCCGTTTCTAAAATGTTTCCATTTAAAGCTTCATTGCAGCAGATTTTGAATTGAAACTTTGTTACATAATAATTATTCCAGAAAAAAAGGACCTAGTGCAATTGTCTGTAGAAAAAAACAGGTAGGAGTTTATACAGTGTTAATGCTCAATAACATAAATATAGTAATAAAACTTTAGCACCATTGTTACAGTTAGGCACTGCTGGACCTAAAGCATTTTTATATATATATATGTACAGACTAGAACATATTTTCAGTCTATTTTTACATTGTTAGTGACTTATTTTAATTAAACAGAGAATGAAGACTTATTATTCTTCTTAACCTTAATATTAAAAGGTTCAAACCATTATCTTAATCTATTACGAGATTGATAAGCGTCTAGTACCACATTCACAACAGAACTTAGCACAAGAGACAGGATAGGCTGTGCCACACTCATGACAAAACGATGCAGACCATGTTTCAGCGTCACTATTATTGTTGCTGCTACTACTGCTAAAATTACTATAACTTTTACTCCGTTTCTTTAGTGGTGGAAGCGATGATGGCTCGTTGTTGTTTGGATAAAGCGTGATGTCGGAATCAAAAGCACGTACATCGGAAGGTCCATATTGCTTCGGATTCCATGCAGCTGTTTTCTTCGGCAATTTCATTGGAGGATTCAGAGCATTCTGATGATGATGATGATGATGAGGACTAGAAAAATTAATATTAGAAATTAAAATTAGATTAAAAAGAAAATTCACTAGTTTTTATTATTATTATTATTATTATTATTATTATTATTATTATTATTATTATTTTTAATAATTTATTAAGTTGACAGAGGCCTTGCAATACATATGGGGAAAGAAAACGCACAGAATCCAACCAGTTTTCCCTTTTATTCCTCTCTGATGCTCGAGGATTGTTGGATGACGACCTGGCCGAGGATGACGAGGATTTTTTCAGGGGGAAAATCCTGAGATCACGCACTTCCTTCAGAAGAGAAGTAAAGCCATTGGTCCCGTGTAGTTGTTTGCCGGCGCACGTTAAAGAACCCTTGCGAGGCAAAATTTGCAGCCCCTATAACGCCGTCCTGAAATGACCATGGCAGTTGAAAAGGATGTTAATACCAAACAAACCAAACCAAACCTTTTATTCCTGGCTTTATCAAGGATGGAAGATGGCTTAAATACAGAGTACAATGGTATTAACAGTCACTGATTGGATGGATACAAAACAATTGCTAAAACTACTAGAAGCAAACCCACCCAATTGTATAATCGGGAAATAGTCCATTGTTAGATTTTTGACACACACATCGTTCTCCATACTTTACTTTTGTGACAAAGTCCACTGTTGCTGATTTTATATATATGATGGTGGTGGTAAAATAATGGTAATTGGAACACAATCATAATTGGTAGAATATGATGAGCAAATCACAGTAAAGAGTAATAAAAAAAGGATCAAACTGCCAGTAAAATAAGAATACAAGGTAAAGTACAGGAATATAATTAAAATGATACAGAGAGCAATGCAAAGAATGATAATACTAAACGAGAATGGTGCCAAAAAACATAAATAAAATGGCAGTTAAATCAAGTCAGCAATGGGTGTTAGCATGGAAAGTACTTCAAACATTGTTTGCACATTTATGACCTCATTAGGTGATTCGGTTTGGCCTTTAAAAATTCAATTGCTTCCAGCACAGCATTTTTGAAGGGTTAGTGTGAATTTCGATTGAAGGATTTGTGTGCAGGGGGGGGGGGGGGGGAGACACTTCTGTGGACCTTGGAGCTGGGATCAGAGGATAGGAAAACAAAACTATGGTGGATTATTACAAAAGCACCGCCTTCTTAATGGAGATGGAAGACAAGTTTGGTGGTCATCTTTGACTCCCTTATCACGTCCCCTTCGCCATCTTCAATTCCTTCTCCCCCTCCCCCCATGCGCTTTCTTAAACGAATCTGATAATTTTATCCCATTCCTCATTGTGATTGTCTCCCGTGATCCAGTCTCCTACCATCCGACCTTCAATATCTACCAAAAACCTTCCACCTCCTCCAATCTGATCCACTCCTCTCAGCCCATCCTTCTTCTCACAAGCTGGCCTCCTTCCGTTTCCTTGTTGATCACATCCTTAACCTTCCCCTAAACCTTCCGACAGATCCAACGAGTTCCACAACACCCATTTCCTCGCCTCCACCAACAGCTACTCCCATTGCACGATTTCCAACTGATTAAGCTCCAGAATGTGCCCCTTACGCTGTCCCCTCTCACCCTACTACAAAACCTGTTGAATGGGTATCCCTTTCTTCAGCCCTCATTGCTACCGCCTTTCCAAATTCTTCACCCTACGAGTTTCCTTTCGTACCCCTCTATCCTGCAAATGCTTTCTCAACCCACCTTTGCCTCGTACTGTTGACTATACTTCCAATCTGAATAGACTGCAACTAATATGAAAGAATGCATTGCTTTTCACTTAAAGAAAGACAAGTCACAATATGCCACCCACCTTCTGGGCAATGGTTGATGTTTTCAATCGGAAGCAACAGAAATCTTCAAGGCCAAATGTGACTCGCCTAATGAACTCATCAATGCTGAAACAATGTTCAACATACATTCCATGCTAATGCCTATAGCCAACTTGATTTAACCATTATTTTATTTATGTATCTAGTGCCATTCTCGTTTTGTGTTTTTTTTCCCCGCATTCTTTCCATTGCTCTCTGTATAATTTTATTTATATTCCTATATTCTTATTTTTTCCCCGATTCGTTCATTGCACTCTACCAATCATGATCGTGTTCCAGCCAATCAAAACTATTTTACCATTGTGGTCTATAGTTTCAGCAAATTACTTTTATTTTATATCCAACCAATCAATGACTCTTTATACTATCGTAATCTTTATATAAAGGTTCTTGATAAAGCCAGGAATAAACGGCAAAACCGGTCGGATTCTGTGAGTTTTCTTTCTCAATATATACTGCAAGACCTCGAACTTCATCAAGAAGGACAGTACAGAGAACTCTCCATATCCTAATATTTTTTTTACTTTAGATGAAATAATTAACACATTTCACTTATTCAGAAAAATGCTTTACAATAGCATGTAAACAATGTAAACTACTATTCTGAAAATTGATTCTTTTCAGAAACAAAGAAAACTTAAATACAGTGCTCCCTCTATATAACAGCACTCTACATAATGGCAAGTCCATATAACAAAGTTTTTTTTCCGGAAAATAACTTCGTTATATGGGCTTGCCATTATAAATTTGCCATTATGTAGAGTGCTGTTATAAAAAGGAGAACTGTATTGTTAGATTAACGAAATTTTGATTCGAAGTTTAAATTAAAATTAAGATAAATTTTTTTTACATATTATTAAAATAGTATGTTAAAGTGAATAATGAATAATTTAAAATTTTTTAAAAAATTTGAACAAATAATAATGAAAGAAACTAAAACAAAAAGAATCACAAAAATGACAGATTTAATCTCAAAATGAATTTAAAACCTACTGAATGCACCAATGTTAAAAGAATTTATTTTTAAGTAGGCCTAAATACAAATTTAACAAATAGTCTAATAATAATTTTGACATGAATTTTGAAGATAAAATAAATTTCAGTTCGGGTTGAACACAACTTAAATTGGAACCAGGAATTTCTTGTGTAGAACTAAGATGACAAGAAATTGAAGTCCTTTGACGCCAATGTCCTCAATGTTTGGGCAATGGCATGAAAACGTTCAAGACTAGCTGACTTATAAATAATTAAATATAAACTGGAGATGACCTCCAAACTTGATGTAATAATTTTTCTATCGAAAAATGGAAGGAAAAATTCTGCGATCTGGATTCGAACCAGGGAAATTGACTGTCACGGTCGACGCCTCGAAAATTCTGTGATAGCCCAACTGGTAGAGGCGTCTACCATGACAGTTGTTCCTTTTTTTATTTAAAGCTAACTGGCAATATTCCGAATTTTAGGATTAACATGTATGTGTTAAAAACCATGTGTTGGTAACCTTCCCTAAATTATATAGAAATTACATACACGTATTAAAAAACAACAACAAAAAAACAAATATTGGTTTTCAAAGCCAAATCAAGAAACATTTGTATTAGATACCACAGAATAAATTTGCCGAGCCTCATTAAGGTATTTTATAAAGAAACTAGCAGAGGTACCCGGCGTTGCCTGGGATAATTACACTTGTAGGTAAAGAGAACAATCTCAAAAAATTAAATTATAACTCCCAATAAATTAAATAATAACTCAATCAATGCAACACAGAGCAAAGGGACTATCCATTCTACGAAAAAAATACGAAAAACAGGAAGTCTAGGTGATATACCGGGACTTTATCTAAACTCTTCTTGACTTGCCTCACCACAGCAGAGGATCACCAGATACTTTAGACTCAAGTTTTTCTTGCCTTGGACGTAGAAGCTCTTATACCTTCTTGCTCTATTTAAATTTTGAAATATCTTAAAAATAAACACACGAAAACGCTTAGAATTAATACAGTAAAAATTCTTGATGAAAATTCGAAAATGTTTTTTTAAAGACTCACAATGGATGGTCCTCTCCAAGGATGCCACTGCTAGTCTAAATAATTTCTTACTCACATAATCTTACTTTAGATGTACACTTGATTTTCGTGGATTTCCCATTCATAGCGATCGCCGATTCTTCTATTGACATGCTTACCATTTGCTCAATACAGCACGGAGCTAAAGGAGTGCTTCCTCTGTTGTCTTTTCACTCTTTCTCAATAGTCTGCTAACTCTTCATTATCTCCAGTTACTGATCATTTTTAAAGATTTTCAAGAAATTGTTAAGTATTAAGAACTCTCTTTTCTAGGAAAAGCCTGAATAACAGGAATTCTATGCAGTGTTACAAACTGAAATTTATCTATATTGCACTAACTTTGCCTTGCATTGTTGGTCATGAGATATTTCTCATTAATATGCCCTGCCATAACCATGAATATCGATTTTTTATCGATAATTATTATTTTTCCGACATCTGAGGTAGACAGTGACCTTCCTCATGCTTTGAAGGTCGAGTATGCAAAATTTCATCAAGATCAGAATAAAACTGCAGATTTGTATCAAAAACAAACCCACAAACAAACATTCTTCTTTATATATATAGAAGACTAGCAGAGGACCCGGCATTGCCCAGGATAATTATGCTTGTAGGTAAACAGAACAACCCAAAAAGCTAAATTAAACCTCCAGATTGGTTAAATAATAACTCAATCACTACAATGTAGAGTGAAGGGACTATCCATTCTAAGAATAATCTGAAAGACAGGAAATTTACCTCTTCACTGAAAAAATCCATTCTAGGTGATATACTGGGACTTGATTTACCGAAAAAATAATTTTTAAAGGCTCACAATGGATGGACCTCTCCAAGGATGCCTTCTAGTCTAAATAATTTTTTACTCACTAATCTTACTTTAGATGTACACTTGATGTTGCTGCAATTTTCTTTCTTCTTTCGATGTTTTGAAGCAAAAATTGGCCATTCATCACTTTGTGTAGTCTAGCAGTCGCCGATTCTTCTATTTACTTGCTTACCATTTGCTCAATACAGCATGGTGCTTCAGGAGTGCTTCCTCTATCGTCTTTCACTCTTTCTCAATAGTCTGCTAACTCATTATCTACAGTTACTGATCATTTTTAAAGATTTTCAAGAAATTGTTAAGTACTAAGAATTCTCTTTTCTAAGAAAAGCCTGAATAACAGGAATTCTATGCATTGAATTCTATATTGCACAGACTTTGCCTTGCATTGTTGGTCATGAGACATATATTGTTGATCCTTGCATAGTGTTGGTGCATTGCGTGTTGACAACATTGTTGATACTTATTGTTGCATAAACTTTTATTTGCATTGTTGGTCATGAGATATATATTGTTGGTCCGTGCAGAGTGTTTGTGAATTGCGTGTTGATACTTATTGTTGCAAAAACTTTGTCTTGCATTGTTGGTCATGAGATATTTCTCTTTAATATGCCCTGCCATAACCATGAATATCGATTTTTTATCAATAATTATTATTTTTTCGAAATCTGAGGTAGACAGTGACCTTCCTCATGCTTTGAAGGTCATGTATGCGAAATTTTATCAAGATCGGAATAAAACTGTAGATTTGTATAAAAAACGAACAAACCAACCCACAAACAAACAAACATCCTTCTTTATATATATAGAAGATTTACAAGAACTGTTTAATAAAAACACGTTTACAGACAGAGAAGCAATTTTTTATTCAAAAAATTTAAAAGAAATCTCCATGAACATTAGGGGCGCACTGAATGAGCGAGCAAAAGACTGCGCATGCTTCGGATGAGGGAGCATGCACTAGCACAAGCAAGATCTTGCAAACTCTTGCATTTGTGACGTATGTGTTATTGTTGCTAATTGTCCGCCATTATCAATAACACCCCTTTTACGTCTCTAATCTCAACTAGCATTATCCGGAGTTGCACCTTACCTGTGATCGTATAGTGAGTTGATTTTATAACAAAAAAACATAGAAGATTTGTGGCCGCAATAACTTTATAACCCCTTAATAGACAAAAATAAACTAAGACCCCCCCCCCCTATCTCATCTTAATTAGAATTAAGAAAACTGGAAACATGGAAGATTTCCCCAAAAAAAAAGCAATGAAGAACGTTTTTATTTAGCAAAAATAACATAAGTAACATAATGAAGTCTACATAAACTAATCATAATTAAGTTAGTAAACCTTTGAATGGCATAAGAAAAATGGCGCACATCTTAAGAAATTACAAAATATCTAATGAAACAATAGAAATCCCTACTCTCATAAGATTATTCCCTGGTTATGCATAACTTAAAATTTACTCCGATGAAATTCTGTCCAACACGCATACTGCAGTTCTAAATCGTATTTTTTTTACTTAGCTGTATTCAATATCAGAGTTCCGTTCAACATCACGCTAGGCCGCTGACACACACCTGCCTCCAAGGGACTCGTGTTCCCCACCGCTGCCGTCGTTGTCCGCTTCTCCTTGCTCGGTCCGCCTGGCTTCCAATTCGCTACGCCGCTTAGTACCCCAAGACGTGCCCATGAATCACCTTGCCAGCACAGCCTCCCACCGATTCACTTCTTGACGTCTGACAGCCGGTGGATCCCACTATCGCCTCGGAAGCACAGATACATCTCTGCCGTCACTGATGCTTCACAGGCTCCATTGCATCGTGGTCGCTGTGGTCCAGCACATAGCCGTCGCACACCTTCCATTGACATCGCACCTGTCCGGCCTCCACGCCGAGGCAAGCTGAGCCCCGGCTGCCCGACGCGGAGCCTAACTCTGCTACCCTGCTTTGTGTCCCGCAGTCACATGGCCTCCAAACTTTCGGTCAGTCCACACCACCTGTTGTCACCAGAGCTATGTGTCGATTCCTATCTATCCTCTTCACTTTTTCCAATATTTCTTTTCCAACAGTCCCGCAGAAAAATAAAACAATAAAAACTTAGCCAATCGGTGTTTCATGCGCTAGCTCCCACACCCACTTCCCTAATCCCCGTGACTAATCACCTCCCCCCTTCTTATATATGGTAAATATTTTAACAACTCTTAAATAAAAAAAAAAAGCTTAAAAATAATAAAACAGCCATTAAACCTAATCACCCTACAATGCTAATTATTAATCTAATTTCACCTAATATATTTAAACTAGGAGGAGCAGCTATATTACACACACTGAACTTTGATACCCGAGGGCGCATGACCAACAGGAAAAAAAAAAATTTAAACAGGCAATACTGTTATAAAAACAGACTATTGTTTAAAAACAATAATCAGTCTATCAGCTGAAGTTCAGAGAAAAAGATAGTTCATAAACAATGGGTACGCAGTCAATTTTTTTTGCATATTCTGCACTTCTGAATTTGCAGCTGCTTGAGCTATTGCTGAGAATGAATGAGCAATAATCGACTTCACACACATCGCTTGCTGTCACTCGCATTACATCTTCGATGAGCGAGGCAACTTTCTTTGTTTTTGTGCTAGCACAGCTTGCACTAGCGATTTGAATTTGCGGTGGCACGAGTCCCATTGGTGCACTAATATACAGATTACCATTTCAAACAAAATTTAAGCAAAAACTGTGGAATGGAACAGTCAAAAAGGGAGGAATCTCTAATCCTACAACGAGATTTGAAATATTGCATACGTATTTCGGCTACCAAGTAGATATTTTCAGTGATGAGAGACAAAAGTAAACTAAAGAAAATAAAGCCTTAGTGCTAAGGAATACACAGGGTGTTCTCAAATAAAGTGTACAAACTTGGGGGGGGGGGGGGGGATAGAGGGATCAAATCTAAGCAACATTTCCCTCTTTCATTTTTTTCTCTGGGGCATTGTTTTTGAGAGAAAAAATGTTGAAATCCTACCTGCAGGAAACAGTTGTTTGGGTAGATACTGTTCGGGTCTCAAGAGCTCCTAGTTGCACAATTCCACCACTATATGACAGAAACATTTGGGCTTGTTCATTTCTGAATAAGGTTTCCCCAGCAATGGATTGGTAGAAGGGGTCTGTTTGCTTGACCACCAAGGTCTCCAGATCTAATGTGCATGGATTTCTTTCTGTGGGGACACAAAGACATTGGTATACAAGACACCAGTGGAATTCGATGAACTGGAAGCCAGAATCGCCGTTGCTGCAGACCAGATTCTCAGAGAACCAGGAACTTTTGAACATGTACGTCAGTCCATGTGGCAGCATTGTGAAGCTTGCATTCATGCCAGAAGGAGTCAATTTGAACACTTATTGTAAAACATTTGCATGTTTCATTAAAAACAAGTCACATTATTGTACTGTATGCAATGTGTTTTTGTTCTTTTTATTACATGATTGACCATGATTTTGACCCGTTTCAGAAGCACGGCTTGAGTGGCATATTACGTCTATGCGACGTCCAACATTTTTTATCTCAAAAAAAAAATACCCCAGAGAAAGAAAATGAAAGAGAGAATATTACTTAGATTTGAACCCTCTATGAACCCCATGTTTGTATATGTTATATTCCTGGGAAAGTGTACGCTAACTGTCTGGAGAAGAGAAGTCGGGAAATAGTCGACTCCAAACTGTCGGGGGAGCAGTGTGGTTTCCGACCTGGCCGAAGCACGACGGATCACATCTTTGCTCTAAGGCAAATCTTTGAGAAATCCTGGGAGTATGCAAAAGAGGTCTACGCTTGCTTTGTGGACCTCGAAAAAGCATATGACAGGGTTCCTCGGGAGAAGCTCTGGCAAGTGTTGCAAGAGTATGGAGTGGATGGGCAATTACTGGTTGCTATCATGTCTCTGTACGAAAGCTCTGAGATGTGTGTCCGGATAAATGGCATTAAGTCAAGACCGTTCACCGTGGGTGTTGGACTCCGCCAAGGGTGCGTACTGTCGCCCATCTTGTTCATTATCTTTATAGACTGGATAGACAGGGGCAGCCGAGGCGATGAGCGTGTTTGTGTGGGCGACTGCCTGGTGGAGAGGTTGCTCTTTGCGGACGACCTTGTCCTGCTTGGGTCTTCTCGCACGAACCTTCAGCATGCACTAGACCGGTTTGCAGCCAAATGTGAAGAAGCTGGGATGAAGATTAGTGTGGCTAAAACCGAAGTTCTGGTTCTTTCAAGACAGCCTGCTCAGTGCGCTCTCCATGTTAGGGGAGCCTCATTGAGACAGGTGGAGAAGTTCAAGTATCTCGGGATTGCATTCACGAGTGATGGACGGCAGGAGAAAGAATTGGATGCTCGGATCGGTGCAGCAAGCTGTGTCAGACGTGAACTGTGGCGATCCGTGGTAACGAAACGAGAGCTGGGTAACAAAGCCAAGCTCTCCGTCTTCAAATCTATCTTTGTCCCCATTCTCACCTATGGTCATGAGGCTTGAGTAATGACCAAAAGAGTGCGATCGCGGGTACAAGCGGCCAAAATGAGATTCCTGAGAGGTGTGGCAGGTGTTACCCTACTAGATAGAGTGTACAGCAGCACAATAAGGGAATCTTTAGGTGTTGAGCCGCTACTTCTCCGCATTGAGAGATCTCAGTTGCGCTGGTATGGCCACGTGATACGGATGCCGCAAACTAGTCTTCCTAGGCAGTTGTTATTTTCCAAGCCGGTGGGTAAGAGACCAAGGGGTCGGCCTAGAACCAGGTGGCTAGACTACATGAAGAATCTGGGTTCGAGTCGCTTGGATATTACCAGGGAGGACATGCGCCTGATGGCGGAAGATCGCGATCGCTGGACATCCTCCATAGGGCTGCTGCCCCCGCGACCCTAACGGATAAGCGGGTTTGAAAAGTAAGTAAGTAAGTAAGTATATTTCGAGAACACCCTGTACAGACACATTGTGACAATATTGCAGTATTATTGTGTAGTTTGCTCGGGTCGTACAATACACTTGTTACAGCGCTTGAAGGGCGTGCAGAAGAAAATTTGACAATAGAATATGTTCGAGGCAAGCTGATAGATGAATATAACCGTAATGCCGAAACACTATGTGCAAACGACATTGCCTTGAAGACATCGGGACAAAGTAATATACTTAAAGCATCAGATAAGTACTGTAAGTTCTGTAAGAAGAAAGGTCATGTTAAAAATGAATGTTGGAAATTAAAAAGAAAAGAGCAGACAGAAAAGTAAACTTGCTTCTAATGATAATCAAGAATCTGATAAAAGCAACTACTTGTTTTCCACGTGTATAACAAACAATTTAAGAAATAAACATGCGTGGTACATAGACTCTGGAGCTACTTCCCACATGACAAGTGATAAATCCTTTTTTACTGAACTGATTCATACTGAAGAAAAAGTGTTTCTAGCAAACAATGAATGTGTTGTATCTAAGGGTATAGGTAGTGGTCAGCTTAAGTGCATTACTCCTTCGGAAACAAATACAAAGTTCACAGTGACTGATGTTTTATATATCCTATCCCTAGACAGTGGATTATTATCTTTTAGTTGCATTACAAAACATGGTTGGGATGTGACATTCAAAGATAATTTGTGCACAATTAGTAAAGATAATGCTGTATTTGCTACAGCCATACTGGAAGGAAAACTTTATAGACTTCAATGCAGCTATGAATCAATAAGAAAAGTGGAGGTTTCCAAAGATAAAGATCATGCTTATCTATGGCACAGACGCATGGGGCATAGAGACTTGCATGCAATTAGTAGTCTGTATACTCAAAAATTGGCAGACGGTATTGACAAGGTTCATTTCAACAATATACCAGACTGTGAGAGTTGTATCAAAGGATAAATGGCACAACTGCCATTTCCTCAGAGTAAAACAAGAACAACTGAACCTCTTCAATTGATTCACAGTGATTTATGTGGACCTATGCAAACCACTACACCAAGTGGAAACCGCTACATGCTGACATTAATTGATGATTTTTCACATTTCACTTATGTTCGTTTATTGAAACATATGAATGAAGTTACTGATGCCATTAAGGAGCATATAACTATAGTCTCCAATCAATTTGGAAGAAAACCAAAAATCATTAGAACTGACAATGGAAAAGAATACGTTAATGCTCAGCTGAAAAACTATTTGAAAAGTAAAGGCATTGAACATCAATTCACAGTTCCATATACACCTCAACAGAATAGTGTAGCGGAACAAAGAACCGAACACTGATCGAAATGGCGAAATGTATGCTGTTGGATGCAGGGCTGCCAAATTGTTTCTGGGGTGAGGCCGTATGCACTGCAGCTTATCTTCAAAACAGACTTCCACGTAGAACCATTTCAAAAGCACCACATGAGCTCTGGTATGATATGAAACCAGATCTTAGCCATATAAAAGATTTTCGTTCTAAAGTATACTCACTAATTCCAAAACAAATGCGCAAGAAATGGGATGATCATACACAGATAGGTGTGCTGGTGGGTTTCGACACATCGGTAAAAGGTTATCGAATCTTGGATCCAAATACCAATAAAGTATGGATCAGTAGATCAGTGCGGATAATAGAAAATATCATTGATAGCTCTATCAAATGCATCGAGCCAGAAGGGGAAGTTGAACCTGATGAAGTGAATGTCGACTTTCTCACAAGACCATTAAATGAAAATGAAAGACCATCAGAGATTGATCAACAAATAATAGAAGATAATACAGATGATTCTTCGATGGCAGCATATGGTATACCATGATGTTCTAAAAGAAAAACAAAAGGAATTCCTCCAAGAAGACTGTCGTATAGTGCTGACAGTACATTCTAAGGAACCCACATCTTGGGACGAGATGATGAACCTGCCGCCTCGTGATCGAGAAAAATGGCTTGCAGCAGCAGAAGAAGAAATAAAAACAATGAAAGAGCGAGATGTATGGTCCTTGACAGAACTCCCAGCTGGAAGTAAAACTATCACAGTGAAATGGGTATTCAAGATAAAGTATTATTCTTCAGGTCAAGCCTCTGTCTACAAAGCTAGGCTGGTTGCAAGAGGTTATTCCCAACTCTATGGAGAGGACTATGATCAAACTTTTGCACCCGTGGTAAAACACGACACCATTAGATAGCTGCTTGCTGTTAGTGCTCAACAAGGACTGACACTAAGACATTTTGATGTGAAAGCTGTATTTCTACATGGAGATTTAGAAGAGCTATACATGGAGCAACCTCCAGGTTTTATAATGAAAGGGGAAGAACACCTTGTTCTCAAATTGAATCATAGTATATATGGCTTAAAACAATCAGCTTGTGCTTGGAATAAGAAAGCCAATGAGATTTTACTGAGCCTCGGTTTTAAACGAAGTAAAGCGGATTCAGGATTATATTCAAGAAAAGAAGACGATGAATCAATGTCTTATATACTTCTTTATGTGGATGACCTTTTAGTGGCTTGTAAGAACTCTGAGATTGTAGAGAATATACAGGGTGATTATAATTGAGGCGTTGAGCGCAAAAGTGGCCCAAGCCGAAAAAAATATGTTCTGAGAAAATCCACAGAATTCTTCCCTATTATGTATGCAAAATGGAATTTAGCGACCTCTGTTGGTACGCACACCAAACTATGGATGGGCCACAATGGCACTGTACAAAGCAATCTATCAGCAATCTATCAGCAAGTTATTTCCACATGTTACTCTTTTTCAACATTATTGTTGGTTGGGCCACTATTGCGCTCAACGCCTCAATTAAAGTTTAAGTTTCAAAACGCTATAAAAAAAGAACCACTTAGTAGAATGACATCCAATTGGAACGGAATGTTATTGAAGAAGGGGAAAAGCTTATGGCATAAAAAAAAAAGTAGGTCCAAATTTTAGCAACAGATGGCACTGTAAGTGTCAGAATTTCGACTACAAATGACAAATGAATCGTAAAACAAAGGCTAAGGTGTAAGTTATACGTTAAACCAACTGTACTGTTCAGTGTGCAAAGCATCCATCAAATCGGTTTTTTAAATTGTGGGAGACTGGCACAAAACATGTTCAATATGCTGTCCAGCGTTGTGTGCAACAAGTTGAAATCGAGAAACAGCATGTTCCACAACTAATCGAAGTGTCTCCGGCGTCACATTCAGAATGAGGAAAAGCCGTGTACCTGGCGTTTTTATAACAAATGAAATGAGTCATGCGCATGACAGGTATTTTCATTTACATATTCTGACGCTTACAGCGCCATCTGTTGCTAAAATTTGGACCTACTTTTTTTCTTATGCCATAAGCTTTCCCCCTTCTTCAATAACATTCCGTTCCAATTGGACGTCATTCTACTAAGTGGTTCCTTTTTTATAACGTTTTGAAACGAACTTTAATTATAATCACCCTATACATACACACCTCAACAAACATTTCGAAACCAAAGACCTTGGAAATCCATCACAACATCTGGGAATACAGATAGAAAGGGAAGAAGACGGAAGCTTTCTTCTCCATCAGAAGAATAAAATTGAAGATATTCTAAACAATTATTATATGGGAGATGCTAAACCGATGGCCACTCCAATGGAAACTTCCTATCTTGCATATAGACCGGATCTTGTGGATGTTCTTGTGGATGAACCTAGTGATCAACTAGCTGATTCAACACAATACAGACAAGCTGTTGGATCACTTCTGTATATTGCGACTGTTTCAAGACCGGACATCGCAGCTGCCATAGGAATCTTATGTCGACGAGTACGCCAGCCTTCAGAACGGGACTGGAAGGCTTTAAAACGAATTATGCATTATTTGTCTAGAACTCGAACAGCAAAATTAAGATTATCAGCCAAAGGGACCCAATACTACAATGCTACGTTGATGTAGATTGGGGAAGCAAGCGAAAAGACCATAAATCTACTAGTGGTTATGTTTTCCTGTTAGGTGGCAGTCCCGTAGCATGGTCAAGTAAAAAACAGTCAACAGTTGCAGTTTCATCAACTGAGGCAGAATATATTGCAGCAGCATATGCATGTCAAGAACTTTTGTGGTTGCGGCAAGTGCTATCCGAGATGGGAATACCTACGAGGACAGCTATTACAGTGTTTGAAGACAATCGGAATGTATTGGCATGATTGATTCAGAAAAATCAAGTCAAAGAACAAAACAAATTGACATTAAATTTCATTTATTACATGATTTGCGTGAGCAAGGAATTATTTGTGCAAAATACTGTCCTACTGAATGCATGTTGGCAGACATGATAACTAAACCTCTCCCTGGGGATAGACAGAGTCTTAGTTGAAAAGATTAATATGCAATTCGAATAACTCATTCAGCGAGAAGGGGTGTTGGAGATACGCTTCTTTTGTTATTACTTATTGCCGATGGATGGCGTTATGACCCTAACTTTCTCCCTGCTCACGTGCGTGCTTTGTTTCTGTGTATTCATTTTTTTTTATTATATGTTCAATTGTCACTTTTGTTGTTGTAATGTTCGATCATTTTATCTGCAATAAATTAAACCTTCCATTCAACATAATTAAAATATGATAAAACACCCGTATATATAGAATAGTTAATAATGACTTTTTATAGAATACATATTTTTCGAGGTTTATAATGATTAGTAACGATTAAAAATTGGATTCAAGTCGGAAAGAATCAGACAGCAATAATAACGAATACGCTATTCGGTAGGGGCCAAATCTTTTCATGAATTTAATTAGTCAGAGTTGAGGAAATCTAAACTTTAATCAGTAATACCAATAAAATTAAACATTAATTATCAATATTATTCCTTAAAAAAATCATTTATATTATTCAATAATTATTCATTATTCGTTTTTATTATTCAATAAAATTAATCATAAATCATTATTCATGATTAAAATAATACTTTTGTGACGATTAGTGTCTTATTCATACTTTTAATTACTTCTTGACTAATTAAAACGTAGCCGTCAATCTGAATATACCGTACCCCTTTATATCAGTATATTTAACCTAACTTACTTTGGTTGTGCCACTGACTTAAAGCTAATCCCGCTGTGATCGTATAGTGTTTTAGCCGTTCACCTTATCCAAACCCCGTAAACATTTACTCAGTTTCCTGTTTACATTTAGTTAATAAATTATGAACTTAAACCCTACGTTATCTGGTAATTAAGCCCAGCCAAATAGGAATCACAAGAAAAATTGATAGTATAATAATGCATTTAATGAGATATCTAGAAAATTTTAACTTCTCTGACAATTATGCTTATACAAGTATATTAATTGTTATAACAGTAATTAATCCAATCTACACATAATAAAATTTGAACTAAATGGAATTTGACTGACAATAGTTACGGGCAATTTTAGATACATTATATTATTTGTTTCTCAAAGAACAGCAGCAATCATAATAAATAATTTCTTCTTTAAACAACATTAACTATCAACGATAACTAAATTTTTGATAAATCAATTTTCTAACCAAACATAAATAAATATAAATAGCTGCCTAATTTCTACCACGTGCCGTCTTAGTTAAATTTACTTTACTTAAATGCCCAGAATAATAAAACACATTGCAAGAGAAAGGAAGGTTCTAATGAATTTGAATTTTGAAATATTGCGGTCTGTTCAGTCTATTGTAGTTAACACACGTTGGGGCCCATGAACGAACTGTAAAGTACTTATCTGATTGCTGAATCTACGATGATCGTCGGTCACTTGGAATCTTGTCGTACCTTGAGTTATCCTGTTTACAATCATAGCTTCCGATGGATCGACCTCTGTTGTCGATTTTGGATACGTC
This sequence comes from Rhysida immarginata, assembly GCA_023313115.1. Classification (NCBI taxonomy): domain Eukaryota; kingdom Metazoa; phylum Arthropoda; class Chilopoda; order Scolopendromorpha; family Scolopendridae; genus Rhysida; species Rhysida immarginata. The sequence continues at coordinate 621,171 of JAHWFO010033869.1, forward strand.
GACCACGCCGTGCTGAATTGGGCGACCACCATGTTGTACGCTCTCAGCTTAGAACTGGGGGACCCACCTTGCTATGCCTCCGCAAGACTCCCCATGCCATCCTAGCCCACCGAGAGGCCGCTGGAAATCGGTCGTTTTCCCGTCAGGCCAAAGACTCCGCAGTCTTCGAGGTGTTTGGCTCACCTCCGGTCATTTTCTGGTCCGAGGGCGCTGTCCTTACATCGGATTGGCGCTAGATGCAGGCTTCGTGTATCTCCCGGTGTATAACGACAAAGCAATGTTATTCCAAAAAAAAAATTTATGACTGCTCACTTCGATGGTTGCCTCCCTGAATGAAACAATTTTCACACACTTCCCATAATTATTTCTTAATTCTCACTGCATTCTGGGGTTGTCAATTTACGTATTTCCTTCCCTTCTCTTTCAAGTTTCCCGCTCCCATCCCCTCCTTATCTCTATGACCCACCCTCCTTTTTCTTATCGACTAGGAGTCTCCCGTATCCTGTTCTAATTTTAATCCCAAAAGTACGTGCTAAGAATTTAGGCCTACATTGTCACAAATTTTACAAAACCAAATTTCTTAAGATAATTAATACTAATCTAATCAATAAACACTAAATTTTCTGTTCAACATTTATTATTTCTAAATTAAGTTGCTTTTGTTCCTATTAGGCTATCCCAATTACAAGATTCCTCCCCCCTTTATTAAATATCAAAACAATGAACGCTGTACTTTTAACTAAAACATATGGCTTTTAACGCCATATCTTTGTGCATATAATTTTATATGGGTATATAAAGTTATATGTCACACTTTTAATCATTAATCGTTATTTATTCATTCGTTAATCAATTGCTATATGATTATTAATCACTAAAGCCTTGCCCTATAGCTGCCAACCCACCAAGAAGTAGTAGTGCTATTGCTTGAGATTTTGGAGAAGCCTTCATATGTATGCCCATAGCTTCCATCCTTTCCATCTACACTATCATTAGGCTTTACACAACCAAGATTACAGATTATTCTAACTAAATTCTGGCAGAAATGAATGATGATCCTGTTTTATGGTTTGAGAAGCTCAGTTCACTTGGGATGGCATCAAGAACACACAACTTTGTCTCTAGTGGACTGACAGTAATCTCATTTAAAAAATAAGCAAAACTGGAATGGAACAACCAAAATGGAGAGAACCTCTAATCCACAAGGATATTTGAAATACTAGACACGTATTTCGGCTTGGTAGCCATCTTCAGCAATGAGAGACAAGTCAACTAAATAAAATAAAGCCTTATGCTAGAGAATATACAGGGTGTATCAGGTTCGATGGTCATAAAGTAGCTAGCGTTGTTCTCCGCAAAATTCTAAGCATAATTTTCCTTATCCATTTTTCAAAATTCTCAAAAAAAACGCTTGAAATCGTTATCCAAAGTTTGGCTATTATGACGTAATTCACAGCATTCTGACGTAATCTATCTATGCCATTTACTGTCCCTGCTGAAGGCAAGTTCATTCATAAAAGGGTAGGAGACAGAGTCATTTTGAGTTCATTTTAAGTAGAGCCCTACTGTTCATTTTCAAAGTAAGCTAACAAGTAAGCTCGTCTATTGACTTTCTCCTACCAATTTATGAATGAACTTGCCTTCAGCAGGGAAGGGAGCCAGGAAAAAATTATGTCATTACAGCATGGATGAATTACATCAGAAGGCTTAGAATTACGTCATAATAGCCAAACTTTGGATAGCGATTTCAAGCATTTTTTTTTTTGAGAATTCTGAAAAATGGATAAGGAAAATTATGCTTAAAATTTTGCGGAGAACAACGCTAGATACTTTATGATCATCGAACCTGATACACCTTGTATAGACAAGGTGGAGAGAGGGGAAATTCCCAAGAATATCTCTCATTGGTTAATCTCATTGATTAAAGATAGATGAGTAATCTCTTTCGTTAAGGAAGATGAGCCACCAATTCTGCTGGAGAATTAATATTTGATGTGAGATCCTGAATATGAAATTGTTGTTTGTGTGTTTCTTTGGGGAAATTTAACAACCAATCGATATCAGAATATGATTCTTTAGGTAGAGTGACATTATTCACAAAGGAATCCATGGCATTAGCAGCTTATTCAACATGAAGCTTCTCCACATTTTGCCCTGAACACACGTTGATACATGGAAGCATGTTTCCTCAGAAGTGGATCAGAAGACAGATCGGTACAGTGGCCACGCTAATCACCTGATCTCACCTCTATAGTTTTCTTTCTTTGGGACATGTGAAAGCTGTTGATCTACAACAATCCATTAATACCAAAGATTTCAAGTTTCGCAAAAGTCCTAATATTCTGATGGCAGTGCTGAAGTTTATTCAAACTCATACCCAATTATACTTTGGTGCAAATGGAAGACATTCTGAACACAATTTCTCTTAGAATAGTGTGAGCACTTAGAGCAGCTTGTAATTCATTACTTATCACACTGGGCCAGCTGAGCAGATACAGCCAACCAGAAAATCTAACGGAACTTCCTATCCGGAACTTCCTTCCTTTAAGGAATAGCCCAAGATGGGCCATGAGGTTTTAATCATATTCAGATGTTACCCATTTTACATCAATAACATAATTTTCTTCCACTAGCAAAACTTTGGAAATCAAAACTCTGACATCACTGTTAAAGCACTATCTGAACTTTCCCACGAAGCACCCAACAGCCTGTATTACATTTAAATTAGGAAAATGCCAAGTCTCTTTATTCACAATCTCTAATGGTTCATGATAATGTTACCTTTGATGCCAGGATCAAATTGATATGGATGAGGATGGGAGATTGGGGGGGGGAGGGGAGGGTTGATTTTATAGTGAATCATTCATCAGATTGTGATATTTTAATAAGTGTGTATATTAAAATAATTGTTTGTAAAATAAAGATAAGGGTCAACAGTGGCTTAAATAAACAAATAGCGGTTTAATCATAAAATATAATCCATAGCATAGTCGATACCCAGAGAAAATTTACAATGATCAATAATATAAATAATAAACATAATAAGCGTCTTCCCAAGAAAGTGGAAGGTAAAAGCCCCCAATAATGAAAGAGTCAAGCTAACACTACAGTCCAAGTAAGTCATGGATTTCGATAGGCTTAATGCCGCATAGTAAGGCTGCTAGGGGATACATAAAGACAGGGTACTTACGATTACGACGATCTAGGCGTGAAGACTTGCAGAGACACATTCGGCATACGTTCTGTAATAAAGGCTCGATCCACGATGCCGTTCATTCGAAAGACCCGCCTTATATATCATCCTAGCATTACCCACAATCCTATGCGCGAAGCCACACTCCTGATTGGCTGCCTGCCATTCAGATTCCTTCGCCCCTTGGTGGGCCGTGTCGGAAGCAGTCATAATCCTTCCGGAACGCTTGCTGGTGACTTGGGGCCTCCCATCCTCATCGATGGGCGTCGATCTACGAAGCACGTGGGAAGGGGGGGTAGGCGCAAAAGTTACAACACGTTGTAATTGACGAATGTCACAAGATGTTTTGATGAACTTTTTTTTGAAATGTTCAGAATACCATGCTCTGGAATTTTGCAATTAGGAATTTTGTCCTAGCCATTATGGTTTGCAAGATACAATTTGCATTTGGCCTAATATGCATATTCAGGACCTATCTTCACCCACCATTTCCTATTAGCCTGCATTGACAGATTTCAGATAGGGTAGATGTACCAGTAGTTGACAGTGTACCAGTAATTGACAATTCACGATTTAAAGGCCTTTAATATAGTAACAAGGCAAGAAAAGGGACTGGTGTTGCCACCTCATATTAAACAACGTTTAGGCTAAAACAGCAAAAAACTAAGATCTTTGCTCCCTATTATGGCCGCAAACACATGTTACTTGTTCAATGCCTTACCGAGCCGAAAAACCTTGTAATGAATCACTACGCGGAGGGTTTGATTACTTGAATTTATTTCATGAATGCTATGCAGTATTTGCTATTAATTTTACGTGAACCTTTTTGTGTGATCAGTGTAACAGAATTTCAGATGACCAATGTGTTAACTGTTTTAATCCATCGTCAACTACTAAAACCCAGATAGGCAGTGTCACTATTAATTGACACAAGGCTAACGAGAAATACAGGCTCCGGCACCAAAAAGTCACCTGATCAAAATAGGTCTAGCAATAATCCAACCTTCATTGTTTCCAACAAAGGAAAAAACACTGATTGTTAAATTACAAGATGGAAACAATGAAAGTTACATTGTTAATAGACCTATCTTGGTCAGGTGACTTTTCAGTGCCGGAGCCTGTCTTTCTCGTTAGCTTCGTAATTGACATAACCCTTCAATTTTTGATAATTTCTGTTAAAAAAACGAACGAAAATATACTCATGTAATATAGAATGTATGGTAATAAAAAAGGAAACATGATGGTCTTAAGTGTAACTTCTTAATTTCCAGTAATTGACTTAGCTGTGTCAATTATAGCAATTTGACTGTCTTTCTAGATTACCCACTTTGACATAAATCTTATAGGCCCTATTCGCCGATTCGTTTGATTACTTGAATTTGGTCACAGAGACGATCAACAGATAGCCCAGGACAAATTATCTTCCAAGAAGAAAACTACTACTGGTGTTCTTAAAGATATAAAAATAAAGAAACTCTTTCACCACAACAAAATAAGAATAAAAAAAGATAAGACCTGGAAGCACTTTTCGACAGCTTTGCTATATCATTCAGCAGCCAAGGATAACACCAAAGTGAACTCCTTGGTGTTCTCTTTGGCTGCTGAATGATGATAGCAAAGCTGTCGAAAAACGTTTCCAGGTTGTATCCTTTTTATTCTTATTTTGTTGTGGTGAAAGAATTTCTTTATTTTTATATCTTTAATTATTACTATCCACATGTTTTTTCCAATATTTTTTACTGGTATTCTGTTTACTAGGATAAGAAGTAGCATAGGATGAATTGGATGAACTTTGCAAGCAGGAGAACATCCGTTAAAAGTCAAGTTTTTCTATGAACAATTTGTTGGCCAAGATCTGATGATATGGAAAACACCTTCATTTTCTATGGTCCTTGCATTCTACATGGGGGTGGACTGATTTTATTTATTTCAAAAGAAAAAAAGATAAATGATCTAAATGAACAACTTAAGTTTTAAAAAGCACAATCTTTAGTTAATGTTAAATACTTTACACATTCTTAAAAATACTTGATTTCAAACTTTTTGTAAAAATATATAATAAAAATGTGTAATTAAAATATTGTCAATTACTGGTGAAACTGCCTGTAAACTTCTGGTGCATTAACTGTCAACTACTGGTGATTCATGCATTAGTTAGGAAAAAATTTAATAACTTAATAGCTTTTAAAAATATAATAATTGTTTAGAGATTGGCACATTCTGCATTATATTTACAACTAGAAGAGGTACCCGGCGTTGCCCGGGATAATTACACTTGCACAAACTTTTCCTTTCATTGTTAGTCATGAGATATATATTGTTGGTTCATGCAGTGTGTTTGTGAATTGCGTGCTGATACCATTGTTGATACCTATTGTTGGTCATGAGATATTTCTCATTAATATCCCTTGCCATAACCATGAATATCGATTTTTTATCGATATTTATTATTTTTCCGAAATCTGAGGCAGACAGTGACCTTCCTCATGCTTTGAAGGTCGTGTATGCGAAATTTCATCAAGATCGGAATAAAACTGTAGATTTGTATAAAAAACAGAGCCACAGACAGACCCACAGAGCCACAGACGCACAGACCCACAAACATCCTTCTTTATATATATAGAAGATTTAATGGTATAACTAGAAAAATTTCAAAATGCAATTTGATTTACGTATACAATTTCGCTTCACAGTAATGTCTTAAACTGTCAATGGCACATCCACCCTACCTCTCTGCATTCTTAAATTATTTGAAGAGGACCAGACTTTCTTTTTCACCATGCATATACTCCAAGTACACAACTTCTTTTATGTGCTAGAGTGTGTATCCCACTCAATGCAATTAATTCATCTCATATCCCTTTCAAACACACCTTTCAAGCATCTTGCTCTTCTCCACGTTCTTTTTTATATATACTATTCAATCTGATCATTAACATATGTAAAGCTTCTTCATACATATAAAAGAGAATACAGTCATCTGCATACAATTGAGAGACAGTCCTCACCACTCATTTTTCACACAGGTTCACTTATGCATATTGATACACTCATTGACTCAATACTAACAATCTTGATTTTGCTTCCAATAATCCAAAACATTTAAAATTGCCTGCGAACATTGCTTATATAACCCCACAGGCTATTTTTCTTCCATACACATTATTTAGGATTCTCTGCATTCTGTTCATTCAATCATTTTTTTCTCTCCAAATACACATATGCACAAAGCACTTTCTTTTCCAAATGAATTTCTCCAAAATTATAGAGACACATGGTTTGAACTATATATCCCATATCTGTAACTATCACCATGGATGAAGAAAAGATGGATGGGACACTTCTATGCGTCAAGTGTGAGTTTTTTTTCAATGGCGCTCTCTGGCGATTTGCGTAGTACTAAACCAAAACTGTCTGGGAAATAAAAACAAATAGTTTCAGTTTCTGCTTTGCGTATTATTAAACCGAAACTTCACCACCATCGTTTCGATTTGTGTAGTACTAGAATTTTTTAAAAAAGAAATTCATATATTAAGTGGCTTTTTAAGATAAAAGTGTGCTTAGAAAGTTTTTTTATATTTTTTATTTTATTGTTTTTAGTCTATTTTTAATTTTATTAACCTAATCTAAGCAGAGGATTATATTTAGTACTATGCAAAGCTCCAGATGTTGCCCCAAAATCAAACTCACTGAGGAAGGCAATGGAATGTCCCATCCATCTTTTCTTCATCCATGCTATCACACACTTTCAGTTATTTTCATATTCAGCCTTTTTTTTTTTCCAAAAAACTCAACACATTTAACAAACTTATTCAAACCGGTTTTCTGAAGACGTTTGTAATTTCCAATTGGTAATCTCATCTTCTTCAGATATAACCTTATTTTATTCTTATAAATTACTACTTTAAATTAAAATTATGATCGAAACGGATGAGAGAGAAAACTAAATAAAGGGATTATTAATCTACATAAAAACATAACTGGCAGTTATACGCACTCATTATCAGTATCAAATATGACCAAATTCCTATTATAGACGTTTTAATTTAGTTATCTTTATTGAGCTTTCAAACTTTATATGAAAACATACACTGTCTAGGCACTTTATTTTGTATACCCACATAGAAGTGCACTGTGTTGCCTTTGTCTGCAAAACTGCCTGAATTTGTCGAGGCATGGATCCAAGAAGGTGCTAAAAGCGTTCCAGAGGCATTGTGTACCTTGCAGACATGAGTGCATCATGAAGTTCTCAAATATTTTATGGGGGTGTAAGCACGAGGCTGGAAAGGCTCATCTCACAAATATTCAATTGGATTGATACAGTGACTGGGCAGGCCCTGCAGCAAAGAAAAGTCATCATCATGTTCCTGGAATCATTTCATTGTGAAGTGGGCTTTGTGTACTGATGCATTATCCTGCTGAAAATATTCATCTGTTTGTGGATAAACTGTCAACATGAATGGATGCAGTTGGTTGGTAGCATTGTCTCTGTATGCTCTGGCATCCAGAAGTGAATCCGGGAGTATCATTGGACCCAACAAGTGCTAGGTAAATATCAAACACACTATGACACTACTCCCTACCAGCCTGTTTACAGACATTGGTCCATGGATTCAAGTGGTTTGCACCAAATTCTTGTCTGCATCAGAAACTTCAACATCAGACTATGCAACCTTTTCCCATGGTCCAGTGCTGGGGTTGCTTTGTTCACAGCAAGTGTGGTTTCCTGTTCGTCTCCAATACCAATGGTATCGATGTGGCCATCGGCTATTGTACCCTATCCACAACAGCATGCGTTTAGTGGCATGTTGTGAGATGGTTATCTATCCAGCAAGATTAAATTCAATATCAATTGGGCAACAATGGCCTATCTGTTGGCTTGCATAAGTCTAGCCAGTCTCTGCTAACCTCTCTCATCAAAAAGTGGTTTTCTTCCATTGAAGTGTGGCTGAGACGATGTTTTTTGTTTGGTGAACCATTCTTGATACACCTAGAATTGTACAAGAATAATTCAGGAGAACTGACATCTGCAGACCCTTCTGTCCAGCAAATTGAGCACCTATGATCATGTGATGTTCAAAGATCTTTGCCCTTTCCCATTATTACTAGGATTTGTAGTCTAATCTGCTGATGGAAAATCTGGTTAGCTGTATTTATATCCAAAACAGATCATGTGATGTGCAACCATGGAGTGAACTGCACTATTTGTGCGCACAGGGAGGAGCTACCTAATAAATTAAAGTTGGATAGTGCAGCCAATTGTTTTCTTTGTTATCATGGAAAATTGAAGATGATAAAAGGGTAAAACATAGCAATTGTTAAGCATTTTTCTGATGAATTGTTTAATTACAAATGACTGTTAAACCCTTCAGTCTCTGAATGAGCACTTGTTAATAAGCAACTGAAGCACTGTTTAATGTAACTTACCTGCCAACATCTGAATCCTGGGGAATCATATTAGGTTTGTTGTCATAAACAAAGCTGTTCTTCTTGAACAGTCTTTTTCCTGATGTACCATTTGGCTGTTTTTTGGATTTGGGTGATGAAAAATGATGAGAAGGAGGAGAATGCATGTCCCCACTCCCCATAGTGAAGCCTTCATCAGGATCATCATCTGAATTGGTGGGCATGTAGGCATGCCAGGATGCACGGCTATTAGGAAATGAGGGACACACAACTTTATCCCTTACCTGAACTGATGAATTCTGCAATTGAGGTGGATTCAGCGATTTGCTAGTCCTGAGCATTGAGGCACTGTTCTCATGAGAAAACCATGTTTTTTCTGAATGTAAACTATTAGAATCTCTTGAGTGATGGGACAGATTATTATCACTATGGGAAAATGGTACATGGTGGGGATTATTTAGCCTTTCATAGTTTGAGTCCATGGATGAGGCACTTGATTCTCTTGTCCCTCTGCCAATATTGGGTTTGTTTTTTTTCAAATCTTGTAGCTGCAATTCAGCAGCTGTATATGGATTATAAGCACTGTTACTGTAAAAATAAAAAAAAACAACAACTTTACATCATCAACTTTTGGATCTAATTGTAATTAAAACATTAATAAAATAGATCAAACTAATATCTCAACAAAAAATGACTAAAATTAAAAGTTTATCATTTATGTTTATTTACGCGAATTAAGATATTACATAAACTTTAGAACCAAGTAAATTATACACGTACATTGCATTTATTTATTTATTTATTAATTTGATTTATTTGTGAATTGTAACCTGGTCTCAACATATTGGTATTTTATAGCAATACTTACCCATTTTTAACACCATGTTGTGTTCTTCCTGATAGATGGATATTTTCTGGCCGTTCCTGGTAAGTGTTTCTTACTGGTTGACCTTTATTATGTTTGGGCACTTTCTTTGTTTCTTTGTTTCCTTCCTTTCGAGAGTTGTCATTTAAAGAACCATATTCTTCAGTTTGGTATTTTTTGCTCACAGAAACTGCATTGGATTGTGATGACGTGCTAGGCGATGACTGATTTTGTGTAGCACTGAAATTGGCCAAAGATTTTGAACTTCCAGCAGGTCCACCACCTTTTTTCTTCAATATGGGAGCTTTATACTAATAATTAACAAGTAGATTATTTTTCAATAAAAGAACATATAAAAAATTTAATAAAAATTAAAAAAAAAAAAAAAAAAAAAAGTTTCAATTTAGCCATCCATTTTACATATAACATTGCATCAATGAAATGATTAAGTTACCTTTGTTCTTGCTTCCAGTCTAACTTTAGCATCTGATGAACATTTTGCTGACTGGGCAATACGGGCCTTTTGTTCCTTACACCATTCAATATGTCTATCAGCTGCTTTAATACTGAAATGCCTTCCACAGTGTGGACAAGGGATGTAATCTAATAATACATAATAAAATTAAAATTATTCATGAAAAATTAAGGATAATCATTACGTGACAAAACAGTCATCATCCTGATTCAACCTGTTGGAAATTATAACGATATCAGAAATATTACATCAGAAATACATGTTGAAATGCCCTGATTTCATTTTGTTACAAGAAATATGAGGGCTGATTGAGCTGCTAAGTGACCAGCTGAGCAGTAAGAGGAGATCTACGCACTGTGCAGCTGTCCCACTATAACATCTACTACCGTAGAGTCCAACACATCGGTTAGAGCAGAGCTGCAGGCCCCTAAACACGACTGGGATGATTGTTTCTCCCATTAAGTGTGAATTACGTAGCGCCATTAGTTTTCTACAGGCGGAAGGGAACAGTGCAGCAGAAATTCATCACTGAATGAGCCATATATATGGTGCAAACTGTATGAAGTGATGGTGTAGTGTGAGAATGTTGCAGGAAATTTGAAGATGGCCGAACTGACATTCATGATGATGGTGGGCAAGGACGCAAGTCGATCGCCCAAACCTGGCACCAAGTGACTTTCATCTTTTTTGAAAACTGAAGAAGGGTCCAAGTGCACAGTGCTTCCACACCAATGAAGAGCTCAAGACACTGTGGAGACCATCTCATGATTCTCATCATGCTGGCAGCAAATTTCTTTGCAGAAGGTATTGGAAAACTTGTCCACCGGTATGACAAATATCTCAAACTTTATGGCGACTATATCAAAAAGTAACTCTGATTGTGCATCACTCTGGTAATAAAATCATTTTGTTATTCATACTTGTCTTTATTTTATGCCCCATCAGAGTTGAAAAGAAAAATAGCCCTCTTATTTATTACAGAGCAATTAAATGTTCTATATACATCAAAGTTTTTAGACAAAAATCACCAGAATTCTACACGTGTTCCTTTTGTGACACACAAACCAGTCTATATTCGATTTCTGTCCAGGTCGCTGAAGCATTTCAGGAATGACACTAGCGACGGCATTCACAATTTGTGTTGCAGATCTTGCGAGTCCAGCACTCTAATGCAGTAAACAACAAAAGGAAAAAAAAAGTGCTACCTTTATGTATCTTCAAAAAAAGAAGCCGAAGGGCGTAATGGCGTAATATCTGGTAAATGTGGAGGCCGTAGCATTGCTCCACCTCATCCAATCTATTTGTTGGGAAACTTGTCATTTAAAGTATTCTGCACATAACTCACTCAGTGAGGTGGAGGTCTGTCCTATTGAAAATGATGTTTGGCTAGAGTTGTTCCAACAAAAGAAACATACTGTTGTAGCATGTCTAGTCGTTTCCTGTAACGATGCTTTCCATGATGAAGAATGGCTCAATTGACATGTTCACCTTTAATCTGCACCACACATTCACTTTGGGGCTGTCTTCGACATGTTCCGTGATTTTCTATGAATGCTCAGAGTCCCAACATAAACATTACACTTATTCACTATCTCTGACACATGAAAACAAGATGGTATTCAAAAAATTAGGTTCCTGATCAATTTTGTCAAGCAAGTTACAAGCAAAGTGTTTTTGATTTAGTCTAGCCATTGGTTTAATTTCTTGAAGCTAATTAAATTTCTTGTAGGCATGCAAATGTAAATGTTTACGGACAATTCTATGCACAGTCGTTCTTGGCATCTGTAATTTCCATGAAGCACATCAGATTGCTTTCCGTGGACTTCGCTTCAACGATCGCCTAATAATCTCCACCTTTTCATCAGAGACAGCCGAGTGGCCTCTTCCATGTCTCTTCAACACGGACTCTGTATCTAGAAACTGCCTGTACATGCCTTTATTCTCTTCAAATATGGTGCTACCTTTTTGAAAAACTCTGCGGTATTCTCGCTGCACAGAAACCATTCTCGGCATACCAGACTACAGTTTGTGCCTTTTCCTGTGGTGAAGCCATTTTTTTTTCTTTCGTTGATAACATCACCCAATGCTGCAGATGACAATGAAAAAATTCAGGCAGAAACTTTCAAATGTAAGGAATGAAAGTTTCACATGGAACTTGGATAAATTCACTTATTGATTTTTGTGTGACAATTGAATCAGAGCATTTCAAATATTAAATACTGAACCATCCTTATTAAATATGCTAATAGTTTTACAAGATGCATGTTACTTAAAAAGTACTCCTACGTTGTAGCTATATTTAAATGTTAAGAGACTTAATAATAAAGTAATGTGATCTTTATAATGGCCGAAAAATATATTTTCATCTGGACCAATCCCACTCTCACCAACTCCTTTTATTTGGATTGGCCAAGAACCTAAATGAACTGCTAATTGCTTCCACCATTTTACTATTTCTTATAGAAATACTAGGAGTAAGTATGGCAAAAAAGATACTATACTTAGGGTGATATTACTAGTTAAAAACCTTGAATCTACATCATATCAACTTCAGATGAGAAGTGAGGTTTAATCTTACCTAAAAAAAAAAAAGCCCAATTCCTATCACTACTGCATGTTCATAATCTTCCCCTTGTTATTACTTTTAAAAGAATTTGTTGCACATTATATTTTAAAGGTAAGGTACACTTAATCATTTAGTTCTCATTTTTACAGCTCTTAAATATCCATTTCACACTAATTAAAGGAATCAATTATTTTTTTTAGGCTTAATCAAAAAATGAAAAAAAAATAAATCTTAAAATGTAACTTTTTATTAACAGTACAAGGATCGTACAGAAATGAGTGACGAAATGCAGTCACAGGGTCAAAAATAATATTTATTCATGAAAAATGCACATTCCATTAATTGGCCATATTCCTCATTTAAGTATATGCACTTCAGCCATTTGCCTGGGAGTTTCCAGATGGCTATAGTAAACCATTTCTTGGATGTGTTGGTGCACTATCTACGGACAGTAGCCTGCAATTTCCCCATTTCATTCTGCAGCCATTGGATCTCATCAAATGTTACGTGCCCATTTGCCATAATCACACTCAACATGGCATCCACGTTTGCTGCTGTATGCAATGTTGAAGGCCGTCCTATGCTTTGGCTGAGTTTCCTTTGGCCAACCAGCAGAACACACTTCACCTTAACACATATCTGCACACCGATACCATAAGACGATAGATATCACCTCCTGAAACTCCTTTCAACAAAACCACACTGTCCAGCCTGGTCGTGATAATCCCTTCCATCTTTGCTTTCTACACTTGCACTGACAGCGACAAAAAGAACAACTGCCCATCTTAATCTTTTAAGCAGCTGTAGTGCCATCTGTGTATTTCGCATATCTCAAGGCCCTTGCTGTAAATTTCTTGGTGTTTCGCTGCTGTGTGGAGTTTGTTTACGACGCGAAAGAACTTGTGTCAATCATTTCTTTACGATCTAAATAATACTTTTGGTGGTCTCATACTGAACCATGGATCTTAGCATTAAAAATGTACATCTATGGCAAATAAAAGTTTTTTTGTGAAAAAGTAGGTCTTCTCCCAATTTCTTCTATAAATAACACTTGTTTTTTTACAAATTAGTAAGAATTTATAATACAGTGAAAGTTGTTTATTAAAATCTTATTGGGACCAGCCAACACCTCCTATAAAGAAAGCCTCAACACTGAAACTTCATACATTGTTACACCATCATAGTTGTCCTTTGTTAATCTTATTTCCACCAATAATAAGCCATAAATTTGGACAGTAGAAAAAAAATTGTAAAATTGTTTTAGCTGTGAAATGAAGCATGGGCATTAGAGCAGGTTGGTATAGCAATATCTAGCAGTGGCTCAATGACCCCACAAACTAACAAACTAACTTTTTTCTACCTTGTTCTGAGACATGAAGGAGCTTGTCGATTTGGTTAGGCCTAACAGAGGAGCAAATGTAGCAAAAGTACAGTATGTGGGTGTGTGTCCTTACTGAATGAGTACATACAATACTACAGACTCATTTATTTAACAGACTATACAGTCCTGGAAAAAATGATAGGAACTTTTGTGTTTTCAACATAACGTTTTTAATAATGAATTTATTTCAACGAAACTTTACACACCTTTGCCCACACTGCATTGACACCACTGGTTTCAATTCAGTCAAAATATTTAAAAAATTAGTTGAGCCACAACCAATTTTTGAAAAAATGGGTGGAAAAAATGATAGGAACTAAATGAATAATGATTTCTTCCGAAACTAATAAATACGCCAAACAATATTTCGATATCCAAACATATAAACAGAAAACATATGACGATTATGTAAACGTTATCATACTTATTCTGACTACTAAAAACGTAAACTATAATGTCTAATTAATATCCTGTAAAAATTTCATACAAAAATCTTAATATATACTGGTTTTTTTTTTTCATGTTGTTTATTGCACTGTCTATCGAAGAATTTTTCCTCCATCTAAATAGAAACTTCTGACCCTGCGAACCCAAGGTCAAATCAGAGCACAAGGGGTTAATGAAATTCTGAACAAGAAGACATATCTCTGATAAAATAAAACTTGTTCACTAAGTATCTTCAAAATGGGACGTGGTAAACAACTTACCCATTATGAGAGAGGAAAAATCATAGCATATAAAGAACAAGGCATGTCAAAAGCAGAAATTTCTCGTTTGATTGGAAGGTCCAAGCAAGTAATTTCATCTTTCCTGAAAAATCCAGAATCATATGGTACAAAGAAAACGACAGGAAGGCCTAAAGCACTTAGTGATAGAGACCACCGTCGAATTCTTCGCATGGCAAGCAACAAGCAAATTTCTGCCAATTCCATCAAACAGGCGATTGGAACACAGGCTCATCAAAGAACTATTAATAACTATCTCCACCACTGTCCTCATTCCAACGCCAGAAAATGAAACAGAAACCACCTCTTACCAACCAGCACAAAGTCGATCGTCTTCAGCTAGCCAAATAGCATCAAACCTGGACTTCCGAATGGAACTCAGTCATCTTTAGTGATGAAAAAAAGTTCAACCTCGATGGCCCCAATGGTTGGAACTATTATTGGCACGATTTACGAAAGAAACCAAAGCACTTTTCGAAGCGCATCCAGGGTGGCGGTTCAGTTACGGTTTGGGGTGCATTCAGTGCCAGTGGAAAGGTGGAATTAGTGTTTGTAGATGGCCGCATGAACAGCGTCAAGTACCAAGAAATGCTTCAGAAGTATCTTATCCCATTTGGACTAATCATCGGAAGCCAAGATTGGATATTTCAGCAGGACAACGCCCCATGTCACGTTTCCAAATCGACTATGGAGTGGTTCAAGACCAAAAACATCAGGGTTATGAAATGGCCTGCGAGAAGTCCAGACCTTAACCCCATCGAAAATCTTTGGGGAATCATGGTTCGGATTGTTTATAAGAACGGGCAGCAGTTTGAGAATGTCCAGAGTCTCAAACAGGCTGTTCTTGAGGCTTGGGAAGAAATTTCGTGCAGAACTCTTGAAAAACTAATAGAATCTATGAAGGATCGTGTGTTTCATGTGATCAACAAAAATGGTGGATTTACAAAGTATTAAATACGAGCAATCTCATGATAAATGAAGGTGTTCCTATCATTTTTTCCACCCTTTTTTTCAAAAATTGGTTTTGGCTGAACTAATTTTTTAAATATTTTGACTGAATTGAAACCAGTGTGTCAATGCAGTGTGGGCACAGGTATGTAAAGTTTCGTTGAAATAAATTCATTATTAAAAACGTTATGTTGAAAACACAAAAGTTCCTATCATTTTTTCCAGGACTGTAGTGTATACATGGAGGACCATTATGACTTCAGAGATATGATTAACTCTGCTTGGTTTGGAGCGATCATCGTGGTGCCTTGTATATGTAAGCCAGAGTAAAACTGAGTATTTTGTTATTTCCTGCATGATGGAACTCTTCTAAAATTGACATGTTCGAGACCAGACTCTGTTAGACAGCA
This sequence comes from Rhysida immarginata, assembly GCA_023313115.1. Lineage (NCBI taxonomy): Eukaryota > Metazoa > Arthropoda > Chilopoda > Scolopendromorpha > Scolopendridae > Rhysida > Rhysida immarginata. The sequence goes on from JAHWFO010033869.1 coordinate 637,140, forward strand.
CAGCACGCAACGAGACCTGATTGTGGAGACCTCAACATGAAGGTGCTGATCGTAAGTGAACTTGTCTAGTTTTGATGCTTTTCATGATACTGTAATCAGGAGACTCTTAAGATTCAGACCTAAGTGAGCCAATGGTAGTTTTCTTTGCTAATGTGATTGGACCCAAAACTAACAATCATTTAGTAACTTTGTGATGTGTGTAATCAATGATGTTTTATCAATGCTCTTAGCATTCCATATAATGTTTCTCCTTTTATTTTGAATTAAAAGTTTACCATTCAACTCATTTTTTTTTGCTTGTTGTTTCACTACTCATTTACCTCATATCCTGTCACTTGAATCTGGCCAGAGTGATTGCCATGAAAATCAAATTGTTCTTGTTGCACTATGTTGTTGGCAATGCAGCGATCATGAAATATGGTTAGGATCGCCTCCTCCAGTACTTTAGACGTAGATAAAGCAGAATTATTGGCCTGTAGCTAACAGCAATTGCAGGATTTTGTCCTGGTTTGGGGATACTTAGAAAAAGCAGGTAGGAAATAAGAAACTTCCAACAATCATTGATAGTCTTTGCATTGTTGCAATTTAGGTGAAATTTTGTAATGAATAGCAGCCTTTAATGACTAGAAATAGACAATACCACTGTTCAGGTGGGACAGAAGCAGTGCTTCCACAAAACTCACCCTTCCTCAACAGATACCAAAGGAAATATACAGAGATAGGTAAGATACCTGATGGACCCAAAAGGTCATCCACAAAATGCAAGTTGAAAAAGAAGATTGACAATTGTCAGCCTGAAAAAACTAAAGTACCAAAAAAAAAAAAAGGAGCAATAACAACATGACAAAGAGGGATACAGTAAAACCTCGTTTTAACGTACTCCAAGGGAAGTGGAATTTTGAACCTTAACCTGAAGTGAACATTAATTTGAAACTGGGGGGGGGGGGGGGGAGACCCATGGAGGCTATCTAATACAGTACAGTACTGCTTATGTACTACACAAGTACACACACACACACACAAAAAAAAAACAGATTACAGATTGTAGTAGACTCAGAATGATATAAATTTTAAGTTAATCACAAAAGATGTACAGAATAAAACGCACAATTTTAGACAATATGAATATTGTTACAGGCATTTGCAAGCATTTCAATCCATCCTTAATGTTACTGCTTCGGTTTATATGCAGCCATTCATTAAGCTAAATTCCCTGCATTAAACTTTCCAGAAATGGTCTTTTACATTTTAATACATTTTAATAATGCCTTGGTCCAGCAGTTGTAGTGTACATGTGCAATTTGGCAGAAAGAACTCTAATCAGATGTTGCTTAAATGGATGCTGAACAATTGTCTATCAACAACATTTTTCTTCTTTCTCTGCCCATATCTGAATCAAATTTTAGTATTCATTCCTGGAAAATTTCTCTTGGCATCCATGCCTTGGCGTTGATCTTGTACACACATGGTAACAAAACAACATGTTTGAAACACTGAGGCTTATAGGTGTTGACCAATCAGAGCAAGACCAACCATGATTGTTGTAATGAGGGGATAATTTAGATAGGGAACATAAATCTGAAATGTACAGAGATTAGGCAGGAATGAAGATGAACGATTTTATATACGATTGTGTTAAACAGCCAATAAAACTCTGCGTAGCTAATCACAAACACCATGGGGATCTTTATCTCATCATTTAATCCGAGATATCATCATACGTTGTTCAGTGCTAATTTGCAGATGCTACACAGGCTCGATTTTTAATCAAATTTCTACAGGCTACACTTTGTCTATTATAGGAAGGCACATGACCTTGTTTGAGTGTGAAACGTCATAGTTCAAATTCAGCCAATCACGTTCGCCCTTACTCTCTGACTGCCAGTGCCTGTTTTTTTTTACTAGTGATTTCATTCATAATAGCAGTAGCACTAATTCACATGCATTAAACAAAACAACAAATTATTTTCATCTCAGTGTTTGATTAAGTCAATGGTTCCCAAACTTTTTCAACTCGCAAACCCCTTTCATAAAGATTTGAGTGGCACGAACTACTAACTTATAAATATACTGTGACAAGTTGTTATCCCTATGTGACAGTAACTTGTGGTGTCATAGCACCAGCTACGCAGATGAGATATCACTCACACACTTTATAACTATTAGTTGTTAACTCTATTACTAAGTCTATGAAAATACCTTAAGTTACCCCTTTTGTTTGATAAATCCTACGCTTTGATATGAGTAAATTAAATCCCTGTGGTCTTACTAATGATCGTATAGTGGATTGGAATTTTAATGAAAACTGAACTAATTATCTAAAGAACATTATTAATAATATAACTCAATAACCTTTGCTCTACTGGTTGGACTAACAATAATAAAGGGGGCCCACCTGCCGTTATGATAGAAAGTAACAAGCTAAATTAGGCGAGCAGATAATTGTCATTTAGGAACTAGGTTTATTCAGTCAAAACAAATAAAAAAAGAAAAGGGAATTATAAAACAGAATTATAATGGTAATATAAGCAACAACAACTGAGGCATACGAGGTGCACCTTGGAGCGGAGAATAGTCACGGTAGTATCACTGAAACAGAAGTCAGATGGGCAATTAAGTCCCTGAAGACTGGCAAAGCTGCAGGTGATGATGAAATCCGGTCCGAGATGTTAAAGGCCTTAAATCAGGATGGTATCCTGTGGCTGACTCGAGTGTGTCAGGTTGCTTGGATATCTGGACAGGCCCCTAAGCAATGGCAGACAGGAATTGTGATCCCTATCTTCAAAAAGGGAGATCAGAGAGATTGCAACAACTATCGAGGCATCTCTTTGCTCAGCATTCCTGGGAAAGTGTACGCTAAGTGTCTGGAGAAGAGAAGTCGGGAAATAGTCGACTCCAAACTGTCGGGGGAGCAGTGTGGTTTCCGACCTGGCCGAAGCACGACGGATCACATCTTTGCTCTAAGGCAAATCTTTGAGAAATCCTGGGAGTATGCAAAAGAGGTCTACGCTTGCTTTGTGGACCTCGAAAAAGCATATGACAGGGTTCCTTGGGAGAAGCTCTGGCAAGTGTTGCAAGAGTATGGAGTGGATGGGCAATTACTGGTTGCTATCATGTCTCTGTACGAAAGCTCTGAGATGTGTGTCCGGATAAATGGCATTAAGTCAAGACCGTTCACCGTGGGTGTTGGACTCCGCCAAGGGTGCGTACTGTCGCCCATCTTGTTCATTATCTTTATGGACTGGATAGACAGGGGCAGCCGAGGCGATGAGCGTGTTTGTGTGGGCGACTGCCTGGTGGAGAGGTTGCTCTTTGCGGACGACCTTGTCCTGCTTGGGTCTTCTCGCACAAACCTTCAGCATGCACTAGACCGGTTTGCAGCCAAATGTGAAGAAGCTGGGATGAAGATCAGGGTGGCTAAAACCGAAGTTCTGGTTCTTTCAAGACAGCTTGCTCAGTGCGCTCTCCATGTTAGGGGAGCCTCATTGAGACAGGTGGAGAAGTTCAAGTATCTCGGGATTGCATTCACGAGTGATGGACGGCAGGAGAAAGAATTGGATGCTCGGATCGGTGCAGCAAGCTATGTCAGACGTGAACTGTGGCGATCCGTGGTAATGAAACGAGAGCTGGGTAACAAAGCCAAGCTCTCCGTCTTCAAATCTATCTTTGTCCCCATTCTCACCTATGGTCATGAGGCTTGGGTAATGACCGAAAGAGTGCGATCGCGGGTACAAGCGGCCGAAATGAGATTCCTGAGAGGTGTGGCAGGTGTTACCCTACTAGATAGAGTGTACAGCAGCACAATAAGGGAATCTTTAGGTGTTGAGCCGCTACTTCTCCGCATTGAGAGATCTCAGTTGCGCTGGTATGGCCACGTGATACGGATGCCGCAAACTAGTCTTCCTAGGCAGTTGTTATTTTCCAAGCCGGTGGGTAAGAGACCAAGGGGTCGGCCTAGAACCAGGTGGCTAGACTACATGGAGAATCTGGGTTCGAGTCGCTTGGATATTACCAGGGA